>JAMZAV010012338.1:0-15370 GCA_024449915.1 Sweltsa coloradensis | reverse complement strand
AAATGACCAAGATAACATCATTCAACAATGTTACTTTCAAAATGAAATATTAGAATACCCGGCACCTCCACCAAAACTATTTTATTCGCAAATTATGATAGTTTGCTTATTCTGAATAGTAAATGACCAAGTAAAATCGACACGATAAGTGAATTAAGGAATGAAAAGTGAAAAATTATTATAAAATGTTCACCTATTGTTATAAAAGTTTTTAAAAAAAACATTGAAGTTAATGTTAAACCTAATTAACTCCTGTTCCGTACACTATAACGAATATTTCGTTTGCCAGCCATAATTAATTAAACTCTCGCTCTTGGAATTACATTAGATACTTATAAGCCTACTTTTTCTTTGATTTTCTTTTCTTTCTTCTTTTCTTTTACATTTGAAAACAATGAACTTTTGATGTATGTAAATCCTATGTGTAAGCTCAATGTTTTTTTAAAAATTGTAAGGTTTACTATTTCGGCATTCCACTGACTTTGGCCATTTTGAACACATCTTTTTACAACAAAGTAGAACATAGTACACTGAAATCATTTGGTCACCTTGAAGGGATGCTTTATAGGTAAAATTTACACGAAAAAGATTAGCTTAAAACCGAGCGTTGGGCCTATATTGAGAAGTCGACGAATGTATTTCATCAGGATAGAAGCTCACACGAGTGAATCGTTTATGATGCGACCACATTAAGGTCAAGGAAGTATAATGTAGCAGTTGGTGTTACCCACACAACAAAAAAAATTGTAAAAATGCAGCCAAACCTTACGCACTCAAAAAGGTTGAGATCTATAAGATTCTTGAAAAGATTTTGAGCATGTTTCTATCAATTTTTCCACCGAGAAGGGATGTTCGTATCCAACCAAATTTGGCATGTGTTGTCTGGTACCGACAAATTCCCTCGATTAAGACAATTTTCAAGTTCACATTTCGTTTCATGACGGCTGGGTGTCACTTCGACCAACTCGGATTGATGTATAAAGTGCCTGAGTGTGAGTTGCATTCCGATCCTTACGTATTTGGCAGACCCTGGACTATGGGAGATCGAGAGGAGAGTCAGATGCAGGCGGCAGAGATGAGATTCCTGAGGATCACAGTATGGGCAAGACGAGAAGGGATAGAATAAGAAACACCGACACTTAAGAAATTCTGGGTGTACAGAAGTTAAGTGACAAGTTGGGAAGGACATGGTTGAGTTGGTCTGGACTTTTAAATGAATTGTGGAAGATGGGGCCCAAGGAAATGTATGAAAGAAGGATTTTAGACGGAAGAAGAATACAGTGGAGGCCAAGAAAGAGATAGAATGATATTACAGAGAGTCTTAGAGGCAAGAGGAGAGAGCAGGGAAGATGTGGAATAGATAGGCCTACGATTGTGGGAAACGTTGGTTGCAAAACCCAAGCTGACCCTGCCAGGTACGGGAAACGGCGATGGATAATAAAAAATGATGACGATGCAGTGCAAACTACGCCCAATTATCATATTAATTGTATGTTTTTCTCATAGTTTGTAGACATAATTTTATTTTGAAACTTTTTCTATTTTTTTGTTGTCAGTGTTGGTTATTCCTACACACTATTGTCATCATACATTTCAGTGAAGATACTGTTATCAATATCGGTAATGACTCCGTCACTGGCTGACAGCAGCACCTCGTCTTCCTTCCAGATCCTGTGGTTGTGACCATGATGTGGTTCTGCGCCGGCTTGCGCGTGGGTCACCTTGGACTGTGACCGTCGCACGTCCGTCTCCGAGGAGCTCTCGTGGTTCGTCTGTAGACTGCTGGAGCTACGGTTGAGCCGCAGCTCCGCCCTAGCGTCCTCGGTCCTCGACGGACTCTCCAAGGCCTCATAGAACTCTTCAGAGTCAACGCCGATCGCCGCCAGAGTAGGAGGCTGTACAACCGATATCGACTCTTGCCTGCCCATGAAGATGGCCGATATGTCTGCGTCAAGTGCGGGGCGCTTCTCGAAGATACTGCTTCTCTGCGCTAGCGACGAGGAGCCGCCATCTTGTCGGGGCGGTGAGTGGCCGCCATCTTGTCGGGGTGGTGAGTGAAGGGATTCAAGAGGCACCGTGTCGTCTTGGTTGGTGTTCCTGATGGCGGTGACTTGCTGCGACGCGGCCGACGCGCCCGCCGCCATCTCCTCCTTCATGGCCTCGTCTACCACCAGCCACAACAAGGAGTCAAGTATCGGTAGCACCACAGCACAGGACTCCATCTTCCCGCTCAGCGGGATGACGTGGCTCGAGGCGGATTCTTGCAGCGGGGGGGAGCTAGCCGAGGAGTGGTCGACGACGCTACCCTCCTTCGCCGTGGAGTCTTGAGCGGGGGTGAGCTCGGCCGGGGCGGTGGCCACCTCGGTGGGCTGGTGGGCTCTAGGTGGAGCCAAGCGGAGAGGCCTGCGCTTCTGCTGTGGTTCACCAGGCGGTTTCTCTTTCGGCCATCTATCAATCGTTTGACGAAAGTTACGCTGAAATCAACAAATACACACGAACATTGAGTCGAGGTCGCCTTTATTAACAAACTTGCATCACTTTAGGCCTAAACATTTCTTGAATTTATTAATCGTTATGAAATCTGACTTCCTATGAATACAATCATAATAATAAAGTTACAATATCGCAATTAACTAATTGTTAACGATTGCAAAACGTTATAACCAGCGTCGGGCACAAGGTCACTCATTCTATTAGCGTCGTAAGTTTTCACAAAGCATTTTCTAGGAGTTTAACGAAATTTTTATTATATTTTCACAGACGAAATTGAGGGTCGAAGACTCTACCCCAACGATGAAACAAATCAATTGAAATGAAGCACAGGCCACATACATCGCACAGATTGTCTTTATTGAAGCAGTGTTTGTTTGTATAGCATCAAACCAGCCAAAAACGAACCCTTTCATAAAAGTGGCATTACACTGGGACTGCAAATTGCAACCATTAACAATACACAATCCTTTTTTGTTTTGTTGAGAAAAGTATGAGCCCTTTGTACCACTTCCGTTACAACTGTGTAAACTGTAAATTATTAAATTAATTATTATTGTTGTGTCAGTCAGCCAAGCTAATAGGAATTTGCCTAAAACGCATGCCTATTCGGATTCTCCCACTCTCACAGTAAACAAAAATAAATAAACTATAATATGTTAATATCTAATGTAACAATTTGACCACTTCAACTCACTTGAATAAGTGTAGCGGCTTGGATGGCTTCCTCACTATAACCATTTATCTCGTGATGATCTGCGGCCTGTGGTTCGTCGACTACTAGTTGGTCGACTACTAGTTGGTCGACTACTGGTTCGTCGACTACTAGTTGGTCGACTACTGGTTCGTCGACTACTGGTTTGTCGACTACTTCACCGGCGTCTTCGTCATCTGCATGGGTATCTAGAAAGAGAAAGAAACTGTTAATAGGCATAAGGCTTTACATTCGCAATATCAATCACAATCACATTGGTAAATTAGCATTTAGTTTCATTCAGCCTTTCTCTTAAAAGGCTATTCGACCGCGTTTTTTCTATTTTCCAAAATATGCTACCAAGTCAAAATATAGTGAATGGCTTTGAAACCTAGATATTTAAGAAAATCAAAGCTATTTTTTTCAAATTTTTCTTATCCGGTACACGGCCAATATCGCCACCTCAAAATAATTTCAAACTTCAATTCGCCAGGGTACACCATTCGAGGTAGGGTGTTGTGCTTTTGTGACATTCATTTTTAACTGGTTTTCTATAGGCTGGCCTGTTTACTATTTATAATGTTAAATTTATTATAGGCCTCCGATAAAGTATTAGATATAGGCTATTAGTTAGGCCTATACTTCGATGCACTAAAATATTGGACAAAAGTTGAAAGATTTTTTAAAATGTCATCAAGAATAGAGCAGCCGAAGCCCTCGCCCCAAAAGTGAGCGATTAAATACCACAAATATTATAACTTCCATGGTCGACGTTCCTATATATTATCTAATCTCTTGTTGGCCATTGTTCACACAACGATGTCGTCGGTGACGACATGGTTGGCTTGGTCCGCCCAATGAAAATCGGTTATAGTGACTGAGTTGTTAGACTCAACGAATGTATTTATATTTATTTAAAAATACATAAAACAAAATTATACGAGCTTTTTGTCTTATGGGTACGGTATAGTCCAATTGACGCCTCTCTTCGCTTCCTACGCTCACTACGCTCATCTCGCTAATTTATGATTTCAAATATTGTGTCAAATATTTATCTTCATATAATAGTATGTAGCATGCACTTTGGTTAAGTGTAAATAAGAAATAGTGAAAAGGTCAGTGAAATGGTGGAGGCGCCAAGCCAACCCGGCGCCTCCACCATCGCAGTCGCTTCGAAAACATGATGCAAATGCAATATCACTTGGGCTTTGTACAGTCACCTTGATACGTGAGTGTTTGGTTCTTATGCTTTCACTTCCATTTCGGTAACAGAATTAAATTTTGAAAGGGGTACCAAATAGTCCCTGCCATTAACCTCTATGGTATAGGTAAGTACTACCAACCTACAAAACATGCATGTGAAATTATTGAACTTTCCAAAAAAATCAATTGGTCCTAATTCCATTCACAAAAAACACATCTCTGAGTATTTATATGCCTACTCCACGTTTAATTTCGAAAGTAAAACTGTGTATTACGTAGAATTCGATTTACGTGAGAATTATTCTTTGAGTGTAGAACTACTTAAAAACAGGACACGTCCAAGTTTGAAGTTTTCTAGGGTTGGGCGAACGAACACACAGATAAACATCTAACAAAACACCAGTTTTTTCCTATGGGCAGTAACATTTTGTATCTTCGCTAATCTTTATAAAAAATTGCAGATTAAGGACCATCTTCGATCAGCACAATCATATCGTACTAGAATAAATAAATAACAAAAAACGGCATAAGACAATTTTATTATGTAAGTTAACTATCGCTTGCAGTCGTACCCAAAACTTTTAATTAAAATAATTTATTGGTTCATTCAAATACAGCATTGCTGTAGTCAATTTTGGCAAATTTAGTCTGTATAACTGTTCCTGGCAGGAAATTTACACAACATGAAAAAAAATAAGCATTGTTTACAACTTTACATTCATAAATATTCGAACTATCATATTTACCTTCTTTCCGTTTCTCTTGCATTAGTTTCCTACTCCGGTGTCCTCGGAATCGAGCCTGCAATTAAAAGAATGTCATTATGCCTGTAGAACGAGAGCTAGGCGCAACCACTAGAGAAACTAATTTGTCAGGTTGCCTACCTGGATGAGTGTTGCCGCGTAGTTTGCTAGCATGGGAGTGACGCCCCATCTCTCTAGCATCGCCTCGTAAGTGAGCTCGTTGTCCACCAGTGTGCGCACTATTCTCAACGACTCAGATTCATCTGGAACATATCAGAAGACATTGTGAGCACTAGCGTGGGAGTGACGCCCCATCTCTCTAGCATCGCCTCGTAAGTGAGCTCGTTGTCCACCAGTGTGCGCACTATTCTCAACGACTCAGATTCATCTGGAACATATCAGAAGACATTGTGAGCACTATTCACATATGTAGGCTACTATGTTCAGCAGTATTGACAACGTTATTTATTTATTATATCATAAACTTGAGCCTGAGAATGTTTTTTAATGATAATTGGGGTCTGGGGAGTGGGGCTAGACACGCAGAGAGATAACATTTTTTATTTTCCCGTCACCTTCACCAAGAGGAGTTGAAGTCTGAAAAAACGCGATATCGGGGAATTAATTTTCTGTCCGTCCGTCTCTTTGTGTGTGTTACGTCTAACGATTAAATCCGAAACGGACCTCTGATTGACATGCATTTTTGTTGTTGACACTTGCCCTTCAACAAGTGGGCATAAGTTTTTGGTGACCCTGGGTATTAAAGTGACGGTGCTAGCCCAGAAGATTTGAATGTTTATGTACTTGGCACATCCACCATTATAATGAAGGCTGGAACAAGCGAAGCGTGGACATACCGTTACGATAGTTTGGATACTCCCGTGCCCGTGTCTGTTATAGGCATCTTACCAATTATTAATGTGCTTCTGAATTCTGATAGGCCTAGAGCCTACTTACTTGAATCTCGATTCAGCAGCTGTTCTTGCAAGTAGTCTGCTATGTAGCTATAGAGATTGAGTGGTTTTCCCTTGAGTACCTGTAACCAATACAATGTTGAGACATTTTCCATTCATAGAATAAGTAGGCCTAGATTAGTTTCCAGTCTCCAATAATTATTTTAAGTTTGCCTAAGAAGCCCTTTGGCAACCCCTTTTTACAGTCACTTTATCGTTGATTGATGATGGCCCTTGATTTTGCTGAACTTCGTTTCGTTGATTTAATTGTCATCATGTGTCTCGTTAACCAACTAATGGAGACGCTTCAGCTTACGTATTGTTTAAGTATATGTTTTAAAAATATAGGTACCTATATAAGTTGTTACAAATAAGTAGTTTTTATTTACTTTCTTGCTTAGAGGGGTATTCACCTGCTTAACTCAAAAAATATATTTCATTCAGGCTAACTATAGTAATATGAATTTATAAATTTTTAGAAAAATTATTGGGTCCACCATGACCGGGAAAAAAATGGTCAAACTTGCTATTTTTCGAGTTAGGTCCCATTGGCAAAAATCTCCCATAAGAAATAACATGGGGACGATCTTTATGCCCCGTGACCTTGGAGGATTTTGATCCAAAAAAATATTGGCCATTATTGACGTAGGCCTACTCGGTAGACTTTTGCGTAAATCCTCTATATATTTTTTTTTGTAATTTGGGCAAGTGGTTTGGTCAAAATATGCTGATTACCAAGAAGGGGTGTGATTTTGGAATGTATATTTTTGCGTGTTTGAGAGTAAATTTGTGCACAGTTTCAAGACACGATGTTATAGAGGGATAGGTATTTAAGATTGGTATGATGCTCTAGTTACCTAGTACTACCACCTATCTATGTGGAACAAAAAAAAAAAACAGGTTTAATCCGATGAAAGAAATTTCCCAAAACGCCAATTTTCTCAAATTTCTGGATCAAAAAAATTAAAAATTCGTATAAAGTCACAGTTACCCTACAAGATATAATTTTTTAAACGGTCATTTAAGTGTAGAATTATGTTGTAGATTATGTTGTAAAAAATAATTCTTTGGGGTAATAGCCCCTTTAAGGACGCGTCAACCGGGCATAATGCACTACTTTATAGCCTGGGGGATGTCAGTTGACAAACCCGTATTGGAAAGATTTAGCCACATGAGTAGGGGTAGAACGGTTTCTCCAGTCGTCGTTGTCGACGTCGTTTTTGTCATCATTCGTGCCGTCGTCGGCGAGGCGCGGAGGGGTTCCCGAAGCAACTGCGAGGAATGCCAGAGCCCGCCTCTAGTCTCGACTCTCGGGGAATAAAATAGGTCCTCTATAATACATAATACTACTTATAGCTGATGTTTACGAGATGACGAGGTAACGCAAGTACGGTAGCAAGAAAATTGAATTATAGTCCTAGTCCAGCGTAACGAAATAAAATTTTACGTTAAAAACCATTATGTAAAATGTGTGAATTTTACAAGAAAAATAATATTAGGCCTAGTCCTAGTAGGCCTACTGCTTCATGTCTAGGCCTATACTTCGAGCTTATATTTATTTTGATTTGTTTGTTAATTTATAATTTGCCATATTTGAAGTTAGTAGCCCTATGCATAAAATATTTTCAATTCTAGGACTTTTTTGATTTTACTCAAAAGTTAGTAAATTAGGCCTAGTTAGTTAGTTAGTTCGAATCAGCGGTTAACTTCTAAAATAATAAGTGAGCGGACGCTCGACGCTGCAGGGCCTATTATTATATTTTTAGAACTGCCCATAAAACAATTATTTGGGGAACGTAGGGCCTACGTAGCTTGGTGGGCTCATAGCACCAGAATTTTTTTATTTCAAACATTCCAAATGGTGGTATTTTAATTGTTTTTAGCGTTCTTTCGTCGGTAATAATTGTCGAAAATTGTGAAAATCCACATATTGTCAGTTTAAACAAAATTGATTGAGGATGGTTCTATACGGAAGGAACTTTTCAATTGGTACAATGTAGGCCTATTGACTTTACAATGATGACACTTCGAAAAGTAAGTGGAGGGGACGCGTCCGCCCACATCCACCCTCAAATTAACCATTGGTGTTAACTACAGGTGTTAATATTCTACGTAAAACCCAAATAAGATTAGTTGTCACTGTCAAAATTGGAGTGAACAAAACATGTCACAAAATGGAGTAGGGCTACACCGAACTCAATCTAAATTTGTTACTCTCTTGTCTAACTAGACTGGCAAACGAAATGTAGTGTGTTATGTTATACGGTAGTATCCTTTCTCTATAGCTAGAACTAGAACAATATTATATATTATCTTACCACGGTTGTAATTTCCGCAGCTAGTTCTCGAAGACCGTGTGGAACAGGGTCCTTGACTGTCAATTTCCTCTCTTCAAACACCGCATTCGCTGCCATCGTGATTGTGTAAAAGATAAAGTATGAGGTATTCAAAGTAAATCCCACCAAGGGATACTAAAACGTGCAGTTTTGATAACACGCCGTCAAGGATGTTCTCTTGACTGAATGCATGTTTCAATTACTATAAATTTGAGTTGTAGGTCGAAGATTACCGCGTCTTGACCCCATTTTTGTCTACGTCTGAAAACAACAAGTCAATGCAACAATAGAACGATTCAATTCACAATCAGCCACTCATTGCCTTCTTGAGAGGCTGAAAAACTGAAAATAGTGCAGCAGTGGAGTCAAGTACCGTAATATGTTGTTGTTGTTTCTGTTTCTTCTAGCGGTGGTGAGAACCCTTCCGCTGTACCGTAATATATAGTGGAGCAAGGTCCACTGGATTTCCGCTAGGCTTCGCTGCCGCGCACAGGCCGATGGCTACTTTACGGCTTCGTAAGACCTCCGCTAGGAGTAGATACAGGGGACCTTGATAGTGGAGTGCATAGATATCCATGGTGGAGTGCTTAGGTGGAGTGTCTTGTCATGTTTGATTTCAAATATTTCTCCCGCGCTGTTCGAGCTAGGGAGGGCGGTGTACCAGTAGAGATAGGCGGCTGTGAAGAGTCACATGACAAGTGACAACCACCTGTCAGCTGACCCAGCTGACGGGCAAAGTGGCTGCAGTTCCTGGCGACGATGACATAACCTGAAATTGATTCGGGGTATTTTCTGCAAACAATACAAATTTGCTACGCTGTTACGCCGTGGCCGTAGGCTAGGCCTTGCGAAATTCGCATAGGCCTACCTAAAATATCGAATCTGTAGCCGAGATTATAGTATCAGCAGTTCAGCGATGGACATTCTAACCGCCAAATGGGTAGTGTTGGCTACTTTGTTCTGTCTTACATTTATATTTAGTATGTTACCAATGAAACTCGTTTCATCCTTGCGGCACACAATTGACCCAAGACGGCGTGCAAGGTTAGTTTATTATTTTCTTGTCTTTAATGGGGGGCTTTGCCCCCCAACCCTCACCGGGGCTTCGCCCTTGGATCCCAGCTAGGCCTAGTCTTACATACTAAGTGGGCAGCCGCACCTACAACAACAATTGACTCGAAAAAAACGTGTTAAAAAGTTGGGACCCGCCAAGTACAGGTACTTCTTCGGCTAGGGGGGTCCAACTTTTATAGGCACTTAAACTGTACTTGGCGGGTCCCAACATTTTTTTTTCAATGAAAACATACACACCCGAAATCCTTTCCGTTACAAAACTACTTTTGTTAGGTTAGCCGAACTTTCCGTTGGCTACAGTGCGCCGCGCTAGTTCTAGGATATTTTCGATAAGAGCGCACCCGACATCCTTTCCGTTAGTGTATAAAAGTTGGGACCCGCCAAGTACAGAAGTAGGTACCCCTTTATATACACTTTAACGGAAAGGATTTCGGGTGCGCTCTTATCGAAAATATCCTAGAACTAGCGCGGCGCACTGTAGCCAGCGGAAATTTCGGCTAACCTAACGAAAGTAGTAACAAGGCAATATAGCAGTGTTAACAAGGTGTATAAAAGTTGGACCCCCCTAGCCGAAGAAGTGCCCAAGTACAAGAGTTCCGGCCTATCTGTTACCGACTTCTAATCTGTTTCCTAAACAGGCCTAAGGGCTAGGTAGGCCGAGGTACTTCCTTCCTACCCTAGGCGGTACTTCTGTACTTGGCGGGTCCCAACTCTTATACACTAACGGAAAGGATTTCGGGTGCGCTCTTTTCAAAAATATATCCTAGAACTAGCGCGGCGCACTGTAGCCAGCGGAAAGTTCGGCTAACCTAACGAAAGTAGTTTTGTAACGTAAAGGATTTCGGGTGTATATGTTTTCATTGAAAAAAAAATGTTGGGACCCGCTAAGTACAGAAGCGCCCCCTAGGCCTAGCCCCTATTCTGTCATCTAATATGACAGAATAGGTTTGGCAGAATGGTTATTGTATTGAGTTAAAAACGGTCTATTTTTATTGTTCATAGGTTTGCACGGATTATCAGTTTGCTGAGCTGTTTTGCAGGGGGAGTTTTTATGGCAACTGGTTTACTTGATCTTTTCCCAGAAGTTGACAACACATTGAGTAAGGTAGGTAAGCCTTGGGAGACCCTTCTTTTAATTATTTCTGCTCGGGCTTGCGGTCAATGGATAATCACTGGAAAATATCCGTAATTAAAATATTGATGTGTTCAATAAAATCACACTTTTTATAAATTAAATTTTTTTTAAAATTCTCACCTGAAATTGTGGTAAGCTGACAGATAGTGCATTGACAAATCTACCACATTTTTGGTTTTTCTTATAGCTCAATTTTAGGTTCTTCTTCGGTTGGGGCGGTCCAACTTTTAAACACTGTTCTTCTCCAATAAAAACAATAACAAACAACTGCAAATGATTTACCTATAGAGATATTATAACAAAATTCACTTACATGTTTCATTTCATTCCGTTTTTGGATGAGCGAAGCAAAAACTTCAATTTCACTGACCCCTCAAATTTATCTCCAATGTTTTTTTTGTTTTTTTTTGTCTGTTTGTTCGCACGATTCCGGGCAAACGGCATAAGCGATCTTGATGAAAATTGAAGGGGACCTTCGAAATCTCTGAACTTAGACGTGCCACGTTTTTGGGTACAATCGAAGAAATATTTCTCATGAATATCGCACTTTTACGATTTTTTTCGATTTTTAGTGCGATATTTTCGTGACATTTGGGCCGATTCTGACCAAACGGGTGGGGCTACAAAGTTCATATTTTACATGGACATTAAGGTTATGGTGATGTAGTAGGCCTACCTTGTGAAAAAAAAAGTTGAAAAAGGTAACCAGAACCCATAAAATAAACGTACTTTTACGATTTTTTTCAATTTTTAGTGCGATATTTTCGTAACATTTGGGCCGATTCGGACCAAACGGGTGGGGCTACATCGTTCATATTTCACATGGACATTAAGGTGATGGTGATGTAGTACCTTTTGAAAGAAAAAGTTGAAAAAGTTAGCCAGAATCCATAGGGTCGGGGTATTTGCACAGAAATGCCTTAGCACAGAAACGCCGTTACACCGAAAATAAAAGAACATTTTTCTAAGTTTTTACTTTAAAACTGAAAACCGTTTGGGCCTTTGCACCGAAACGCCGTTACACCGAAAATATCTATACTATTCATTTATTTCGGTCCAAAGGCGCACTCAGTATGGGCCTTAGCACCGAATTGCCGTAGCACCGAATCGCCGTTACGCAGAAAATTCTGCAAAAACTTCTAACTTAAGACCGAATTACAGTATGTGACTTTAGACCGAAATTCGGTGTGCCGTTACACCGAATTACAATCTGTGTCTTTAGACCGAAATTCGGTGTAACGGCCCATCCGGACGGGCCGTTACACCGAATCACAGTCTGTGTCTTAAGACCGAAATTCGGTGTAACGGCCCATCCGGATGGGCCGTTACACGAATCACAGTCTGTGTCTTGAGACCGAATTACATTATTTTTTAATTTATAATTTTAGTAAATAATAAGTTTACCCTCTTGGTTGTCAACTAAACGATGTTACAAAAAGTGCTTAACTGGACATTTTCTACTACCCTACATAGTTTGCCCTATAGGCAACCCACTAGACATGGTAGAATTGAAGTCGGCATAAACAAGGCGCGCCGTCCAGGCATTTCACATCAAATCATCTGCTAGAAAAAACCCTTCAACCAGATTATTAGGTCTCTACTAGGCACTGGTGCTTCTAGGGGAAGCTTTTTACAGCTCCATCAACTTAGCCCCCCCCCAGTGGCGGCCTGACCATACAAATTCGGGGCCATGGCCCCGCGAGAAATAGGTGGGTGGGTGGTCAGGTCAGGGTGGATGGGGTGGTGGGTGGGGGGTGGACGGTCGTTGTGTGGACGTAAGTAAGTAGGCCTATTAATCATGAGTGTTTGCTGCATAAATATGAGCTATTAAAGAAATAGTATCATGCCTATATGATGAAAACTTCCCGAACAAACCAATACTCGTGTCAGATGGGAATGTAATTATTGTGATGGTTTTAAAATGCGCGCTCAAAAGATCGTGCCAAAAAACTGAAAAAGAACAAAGTCACCCAAACGCGCGGTACCACCAAGCATCTAATATTTTTTTCTGTAACCACTACTACCAGTGGTGCCCGGTGGATATAAGTGTCCGCAGGGGGTGGGGGGGGGGGGGGCCAAGATCCCTGGCCAAGCTTTTAACATTTGATAGTCCTATTTTTTCGGTTTCTTGAGCCAACATTTTTGTTAAAAACCCCAATCGAGCACAAGGACAAGACCATCCAGGACAGTAGCGCCCACCCTACGGGAGCAAAGTAGTGGCCGCTCCAGTAGCCTGGGGGGGTGGGGTGGGGGGTGGGCAAAGAAAGAAATTATTGTGAAAAAGTATGAGAGAGGATAAAGAAAACACGCGGCAATTCAAAAGAGGGTGTCACTGTAATGGGAATTAATACAAGAAAACCACACCTATGTTTATGTATGAACCTATCTGGCGTAGGCTGAAGTAGACACAAGAAAAAGTGTAATACACTGATTTGTGTTAGCGCTGTGGTAAGAAAATGAATTAAAATAATGAAATACATTAAAAATAGAAATTTACAACACCCCTGAAAATATAAATAACAATTGTAAGGCACCTACTAATTATAATAACAAATCAAGGACAAGCCAAAACTATGAGATAAGTTTTACGCCACTGGCCGGTCTGGTCCGTCATTTTTTTTAAAAGCTATATCTTACCAAAAAGTGTCCGACAATACTTTTCAGTCTATCCAGCTATTGCTATCTTGAATCTTCGATGACATAAAAAATGTACAGGTAAATCAACTCCACTCTATTATTTATATGCATATATTATTTAAGAATAGTTTAGTTGTGAATTAGAATATTCATTTCATTTTTATATATATTAATATTAAAAATTGAGAAGGGTACACACGTCGCCGAAATATCCTGGTAATGTCAGTTCGACTGCACAAAAACTACATTATTTTGATGTTGCATTTAGCCCACTACTTTTTTCTAAAACGCACCAAATGCACTCTAAAAACCTGATAAAAAAATTTCGCCTGCGGCGCGGTTGTTGGGGGGCAAGCCCCCCAAATCCCCCAAATTTTTCCGCGAAGGTACAAGTTGGAATTTTTGCCCGTCCCGGACAAGATTTCTGTAGACGCCCTTGCCGGTGGGGGATGCTTAGTTTGCCACGGCATATTTTAAGGGCTCGCCTGAAAAAGTGTTTTAGGCCACCTAATTTGGGGCACTATAGCAAAAAATATGTCGCCATCACGTGGGTGCATGGGCACCCGCAGGAGAGGGCAAGAGGGCAGTTGCCCTCCCCCCCCCCCTCCATGGCCACGAGCCAGCAGAAGTGCTAATTTTCCCTTATTTGATGTCTGGATTTATGATTAAACTTGTACAATCGATTTCTTTACTGATGAACGTTTGTTAAATTTAATGGTTGGCAATTTTCTGCGAGATAGACTTATTGTGTCTTTTACCTGCAATAGTTCGTCTTGAGTTTTGAAAAGAATACCACTCCATAGAATAATGCGAATTTTGATCGTCACAATAAAAGGCTTGCGAAAGGGAAGATGTGAGGTGGGGTAAAGTCAAATTATCTCAGCAATCAAAAAAACTAATAACCGCCCAACTCATTGTTGGGAATCTGAAGCTTTTGACTAAAGGACAAAAAAGGGGGTAAATTATTTTAAGGTTTCCTTTAAGATTCCTTTTGGTGGTTTTCTAGTTTCGAGTATCGACTGCACACAAATTACATAATTTTGGTATTGTATTCAGCCCACTACTTTTTTCTAAAACCCACCAAACGCATTCTAAAAACCTGATTTTCAAAATTTTCGCCTGCGGCGCTATTGTTGGGGGGCTCCGCCCCCCAAACCCCCTGTGCTTGCCCAACGAAAGTACAGATAGTGATGTATGCCCCCCTGCCAAAATTCCTGCGGCGCCCATGCGTGGGTGGGTGGGTGTAATGCTATAAAGTTGGCCCCGGGGGTTTTCAGGGGTTCAAGCCGCCACTGCCCCCCCCCCCCCCACATACACAATTTGAATTTCCATAATGACGTCGACGTTTTGTCCTTAAATGTGCCGTATTCAAATCGTTTTGAGCAGCACCGGATTTGAAGCTTAGATATCGTCAATAGCCAGCCAGCATCTCACATTTGAATTCCAAAATGTAAACGGAAACGTACAGAATAACAGAATAAGCACCGTTTGAGTTGAATGGTAATCCTCAGTCGCTCCGCTCCCTCGTCTAAAAGTCTAAACCAGAGGCAACGAGTTTCATGCACACTACAAAAAATACTATAAACAACATTTTGTTGAATTTGGTTTTGTATTTGGTTTGGTTGTCGAGGAAAGAGTGGGAATACGAATATTTTGTAAAATGTATAATTATATTTTTGTAATATCCTTGAATACTTCCTTTGAATTCACTACTTCATTTATTTCAGACGTTTTAATTTCAACTGGTATAGCCTCCCACAATAACAATTCTTATATCAACCAACAATTACCATTTACAACAACTTCTACAAGAAAACGCCAAAGTCTTTGTAAGACGATTGAGCAAGCCATGTGTTGAGTACCCGGTAACATTCTCTTTCCTCCCCCTACCTATAAGGCTGAATTCAACATGAACATTAGGGTAGGTCAGGTTAATGATAATGATTTATAAGACTATACACTACGGTACTCAAAATAAAACAGAGATTACAATATTTAATTAATTAATCAACATTCTTTATCATGTTTAACGACAGAAGAACATAACGATTAATTAATTATCAATAATATTAATGATCGGTGGCCCAAGGCATGCAGGTACATTT
>JAMZAV010012337.1:0-19595 GCA_024449915.1 Sweltsa coloradensis | reverse complement strand
GTAGGCCCTACTTAGGTTATATTGTTTTTTTTATGCTCCCCTCTTAATCTACTTTATAAAAACGATTAGTTTAGGGTACTTGTTAAGATGAATAATAAATGATTGAATGATTATTATATTATTATTATTATATTGGTGGCTAATATATGATTTGCAAAGCTCCACTTGAGAATTTTCTTCTCAAATGCACCAGTACAGTGGAGCATGAAATGTACCTCATTTACCGAACATAGGCCGATCTTTTTTTCATTATTTTAGATCTCAAAATCCCTCCTCGGACTATATGCGAGCATCAGCATTTTTATGCACCAATTTCAAAACACCAAGTTACAGCGCCGTGTGACAAGGAAATACGTATAGTTCACTGCTTCTGTCTGGCGCTGCGCCAACAATACGGCAGGCACGGAGGACGCGACGCTATCTCCAGGCCTACTCCAGGCCTACTGGCGAGTAAAGTGTGATGCAGAACAGATGACTGGGCGATAAGAACTGGTCCGCAACGTCGTCACGGGCTCCGCGGAAATAGACCGCAGGAATAACGGCGCGTTAAATAAAAAATATTTCGTTAAATATTCCCCTTTTAAAATTTTAATGACGAAAGTTGGGGGTTGGCCTATCTTCGGCACAATACGGTATTATACTAGTAGGTACAGTCAGGGTCATATATAAATCAAGAGGTCTGAAAGATACCTCTTTCACCGACATCTCGTGGTCAACTCTTGGTGTCATTATTTATATCGCCCTGTGAACTGCATTGTCGACATAAATAAGAAACATGGCTGATAATGTCAAAGGAAAATTCTCTATTCACCAGAGAAACTATCAAGCCTAGAAGAAATATAACATGGAACGTAAAGAGAGCATTATATATCGATACCTTGGCCTAGGCATAGCATTAAGACTATGCCTTTCTTCTTATATTTGCCTTAGTTTCTAGTTAATTTCGAATAATTCTATCTTGGCTGTCAAGTCTTATTTGCAAACCACCAAAGTTTGTTTTATGCTTTTGTTTTGATAAAATTTTATTTCACCTCTGACTGCCTTCTAGATATTGACAATTTTGTTGACCAAGAGTCTTTCAAAGCCTCCTAAATAATATTAATAACATCAAATAGTCTAGGGAACTTCCTTCGATCGATAATGCAGTTCACAGGGCGATATAAATAATGGCACCAAGAGTTGACCACGAGATGTCGGTGAAAGAGGTATCTTTCAGACCTCTTGATTTATATATGACCCTGACTGTACATTGAACTGTTAACAATTTTTGGCCTTTAAACTAGAGTTGCATGCATAATTAATTTAGATGTGTCAATTATGCAAGTACCTACCTTTATTAGCCCTATGGGCTACATACCGGTACTGGTGAAAACAAATGTAGGCTAACCGCTAAACAGAGGGTGGAGATTGACATGTCCATTACCCTTCACTGGCCGACCTGTTCTGTCATGGGACAGGTAAATAACGCGACGCGGTGAAATGACCCTTTTCACACCTTTTTTAAAGATAAAATTATTTGCCTGCCAAATGTGTTTCTTTTAGTTGTTGAGCTCTACTCGCTATGTCGGGCCCGCAGAGAAGTAATCAAACCATTTGTTTCAGCCTCCGAGAGTCGCTGACAGCGTGACGCTTCCTATCGGTGTCTGGCTTGGGATTCCCGCTCTGCCTGTGATTGTATCCTTTACATCTCGATTACGCAATCTTGCACCCAGCACGGTTACGCGTTTGTTTCTGACTGTTGTTAATTCTCCTGCATAGTTAGAGCACGAAAGTTACATCATTTTCAGGAGCCTTTGAAATGTGAGAAATGTTTGTATAAACTTGATGGAGTATTTGGTCTCAAAATATATTTTTGTTTTGCTAAGTAATTCAAATAGAAAGCATAGTTTCAGTTTTCCACATTGGGTTCAATCTGAATTCAAATGAGAAAATGTTGCAGTAACAGTTGCAAGTATGATAGCTTAACTCAATTTTGTTTATTTGTTTATTTACTAAATTTGCAAATCACAACAGAGGACATCCAACTCCCAAGTTGCCTCATTTCATTTCATTTCATTCATTTTTTTTCACAGATTCTTACATAGTAAAAATATCCCCTCTCCCTGAGAGAGAGGGAGTGAATAACTAGCATAGTCATTAGAATTAAATATAATATTTAATACAATAAAATATTTAAGAGAACAATTAAATAAGAATAGATAAGATAAACATACATACGTTATGTGATGGACAAGAAGGAAGATGGGACACAAAATGTGTTAGTTAAATTCAATTTTTGCAATAAGGAATTCCTCTAAGGAAAAAAAAGGGGTTTTATGAATGAGAAAAGTTTTAATTTTAATTCTAAATGATGTTGGAGTATCGTTTTTGATGGATTGTGGAAATTTATTGTAAATTTTACTACAGAGTAGCTTGGACTTTTTTTTAAATAGTGAATGGTTGAAAGTAGAATGAATATGTTAGAGTTAGTACGCTTTTTTATGAGAGTGGTTTATTGCATTTGTTAAAAACAGTTCAGGATGAGAGTGTGCAAATGTGGAAGCTGACAAAATTAATTCGGATGTAAGAGTCAATATATGAAGATTAGTGAAATGTGTCTTACATGAATGTCGCCTTGATATCCCGGGGCGATTATTCTCACCGACCTTTTTTGTATAATTAATATCCTTTTAGCATGACTTGAGATGCCCCAAAATAGAACTGCATAATATGAGATAATTGGCTGAATGTATGAATGATATACCATGAGTAACGTAGAAGGGCTCACAAGAAGTTTTAGCCTTCGAAGCATGAAAAAACCCACTTAGCAGACGCGGTGCCAATGTCTGGATAGGTGGAAGCCGTCAAGGGACTCATTCACAGTAAGCCCTAGAATTTTTCCCAGTAGGTTGCCTTGCTATACTCTTACCATCCAGACGAATAAGGGGGCTTAAGGGGTATTGCGATGCATTAGTATGAAAATTTTAAGAAAATTGTTTTTATCGTTTGGATAGCCAGTCTATTTAGACTTACAGTATGATGATATTTGTGATATTTGAGAATTTGCAGCTGATGTTAGCAACATTGAATTTACATTAGGGGGGGCTATGAGGAGGGAGTTGATGTCATCAGCATAAAGGGTGAGGAAAGATTTTAAAATGTCCTGGAAATTTTCCATATTAAGAAGTTTGGGAAGACTGTTAATATATATTATAAAAAATAGAGGGCCAAGCGTAGACCCTTGGGGGACACCACTAGTTATTGGGAGTGGGTCAGATATTGAAGGAATGTGGTGATTTCGATGACATTATTTTCACCGTTTGTTTGCGGTTAGTGAGAAATGACGTTATCCAAAACTGTGTGCAGGGCCGATAATGCCTAAGGAATGTAGTGTTTTGAGGAGAATTCCATGATCGATTGTATCAAAAGTTTTGGGCTCATATCAAAAAAGAGCCCAATGGCTTGATCTCCTCTGTCTAAAGCAGAGTAAAGCGATGAGAGATATGAAAAATAGCTGTGTCGTAGATTTCCCAGAACGGAAGCCATGCTGACTGTCATCTAGAATGTGATATTTATTGAGATATGAGGTAAGTCGTTTGAAACATTACGATTTTCAAAAATTTTTGAAAACCGATGAGAGTAACGAGAATTTGGGCGATAGTTATCAAAAATTTATCCTTCTTTCCTTTTTTGTGTTTTAGGGACGATTGTTGATTGCTTCAAAATTGTGGGGAAATTTGCCAGTTTCGAACGACATGTTATAATGTTGGATAGAGGCAATGCAATGAGTTTAATTGATTTCACTAGGATGGCACTAGGTATGCCATCATGTCCGCACGAGTACTTGGGAGCTACTTTCTTCATTAGTTTGGCAAATTTCTGTAGGATTTGTTGGATATAAAAGAATGATTTGATTGGTCTCAATATATCAGACACAATAGGAGTTTTTAAAAGAGGTATAGCCTAATTTCTTTAAAGAACACTTTTGAATCTATTAGCAACCTCAAAAGGATTATCGATCCTTTTCCCATCAACCGCAATTGCCATGTTTATAGGTGAAGTAGATGATGATGTCTCTGATCTGATAATGTTCCAGGATGCCCTAGATTTATTTGGGAAGATAAAATAATGCTATCGTTAAATTTTCTTTTGGCTATTTTAATATTTCTAGAGTGAAGATTTTTTAAACGATTGTATTGCCTTTATGAATAAGGTCAAGTGGTTTTCTCTTACATAGTGCATGTAGGTTCCTGAGGTCGGCAGATGCTGAGCGAATCTCAGTTGTAATCCATTTCTTTGATTTAACTGGTTTAATAGTATTACATCTGTTAACTGGAAAGGCTTGTTAAAGAGATACCCCTATTGTGAATGGAATGCATCAAAACACTCATTGACAGTATATATATTTTGAGCAGCAACCCAGAGCTCATCTTGGAGGAGTTCAAGGAATTTTAAAGTATTTCTTTCATTAAATTTTCGTTTTAGAGTCCAGCTTGGACCACTCCATTTTATTGAAGATTCAAATTTTAAAGGGAAAGGGAGTGCAAAATGGTCTGAAAACACGTGTCTACTAGTAAAGTTTCCCCTTGAAGGTGTCCTAAATTGAACGTGGTGAATTTATTGTCTATAAGAGTAGAGGTTTGGTAGAGGTTGTACGTGTTGGAGTGAATACTGACGCTTTTAGACCAAAGGAGTTTAGAATGTCTTGGTAAAGAACAGTATTATTTGAGGGTTTTAAAGAAGATCAATTTTGGGAAGTCACCGCAGACCACTACCTCTGCATTTGGATGAAGTTTGGAAACTCGGATAAGAGTTGCTTCTAGATTGTCAATAAATTGTGAGATGCTAGTAGAGGGTGGTCTATAAACTGGAGGATGATCACTTCTATATTAACTCCTCTCCACACGATTCCAGTACACTCAAACATTTTTTTCAATGCAATTATCATGAATGCCTGGAATAAGGATAGTATGAAGCCATGATTTTGTAAATATTGCAAACCCGCCAAATGGAGAGGTTCTACAGTAAATGCTGGAAGTACAGTACGGGGAATTGAAAGTTTTATGGCTTCCGAGGCAGAAAACCCAGTGTTCCGAAATACAGAAATGTCTGGCGACTG
This sequence comes from Sweltsa coloradensis, assembly GCA_024449915.1. Taxonomy (NCBI): domain Eukaryota; kingdom Metazoa; phylum Arthropoda; class Insecta; order Plecoptera; family Chloroperlidae; genus Sweltsa; species Sweltsa coloradensis. Next base: position 14,497 of record JAMZAV010012337.1, on the reverse strand, counting down.
AATATCAAGGAACCTTCTACTTCATCAACTTTTTTTTTTTATAGATCGAATGTTAAGGGACATTATGCTAGGGAGTGCCTTTTGTGATGATACATGCTGAGTATTGATTAGGTCAGTTTTTGTTAGATCAGTCTTTGTGAATTTAGGATTTTGAGATAGAATGTGTTGGTCTACGGAGGGAGTTATGGTGTTCTTGAGACCCTTTGATTAATTGAAAATTTGAGGAAGGTTTGATTTTATTTTTTGTTTTAGATAATCGGGACGGAATGGTTCTACGGGGTTTGGCATTATCTTTTTGTTTACGGGAAGTCAAAATAGGAGTTAATTTGTTGTTTTGGATCTGCCTGCGGCTTGTCTACATCCGGCTGGGCTGATGTGTTTGTCCAGTCTTCAGGCTGAACTGCTTTTTCGGGTAGATATCTAGGCTGGGAGGGCTGGTCTAAAACCAGCAGCAGGGTCCTTGGAAACCCAGGGGCTGAGTGTCTAACTGAAGCATCTTTGTAGAGTGGGATGGAAGTTTTAAGACAGATGATTCTGATACCTGGTCCATATCTGATTTAGAGCCCGGGTGTCATAGCAATAGGACGGATCAACGGAGACGTTGTGGCCTGCAGCGTTAGGATTGGCTGCAGACATGATGGTATCACATCGGGATTTGGGTAGAGACGATGTTGCGATAGGCCAGGTGGGCGACTTTCTAGGCTTACAGAAGGTTCCTTGTAGCCATCAGGATTACCGGAGAGATGGCTTTGCAGGTGGATCGTGAGCTAGCATTGTTGATGGCAAGTTTTTCAGTGGTTTATTTTTCAGGTGCTGGATTTGCGGGTGGAAGGGCCGCCATGTAACTGTGGTGCAATTTCCTCAATCATGTTGTGGATTTTGAGACTGCCTGAGTTGTTAGGTTGTAATCCGTCAAAGGAGATGTCGGCGTCAGTTAACCACATGGCTGATTGGACGTATACGCTCCAAGTTCTCGGCATGCCCATTTGATAGCCTCGTTGGCGTTGTCAATAATTTGATTTTTTATATCGCTTCTATAGAATAAGCTAATGTATACGATAAATTGCGTTGGGAACGATTTTGCGTTGTATGTATTAACTGGTTCACCTGATCCAATATTCTGTTGGTCTCCATCTTATGAAGCAAATTCATACCACAGTGAAGAATCACTGTCGCAACTTTTGGATCGGGGACACGGTTGTAGATGGACTTATGAAGTTGGTGAAGTTGAACACCTGCATGAATTCTTGTGTGTAGTTGTCTATTGGGTTTTGGCTTGAGGAATTTGAACCAGCAAACATGGAATCACTTATCACTATGTTATTGGACTTCTTTAATGAGTTGATGAATGTTGGCTTGGACTCATTTGGCCTAAGCACTTTCTGTTGAGAGTGGTTAAAGTAAGGATGGGTATCGATGTGTTTGGTATTTGTGGGAATGTCCAAAGGGGTTGAATGGGTGGTCTAGGCTTTGGAGTTCCTCAAAAGTCCCTGTCAGGCACCATGGTTGGGTTTATGGCCTTGTGATGTTGGCATGATTGTTGTTAATGGGAGGTCATTTGCTGGGAGACTTCTTCCAGGTCAGTCTTGGCACCTGGATATGGCATGGAGACTGTGTAGGATCATCTTGGATATGTTCTTTTTGCTGGAGATGGACTCGTATTGTGTAAGCTCCGCCGCTGGAATGGACTCTTCTTGGACAGGAGTGGTCACTGGGGCATAGACCGCGTTGGAGATGTAAAAAAAGGCCACTGGCGGGGGTGGGCCAAATAAGGTTTTCCAACTCTATGATTATAGGGGTTGTGTGCTGCTTCGTGGCATACTCAATAGGCCTGGAGGTGACTGCCTTGAATTTTACTGGTGTGGGGCCCTAGTGATACCCTCAGTGTTAGTGCCCAGGCTGGCCTCTGAAACGGAGATGTTGGAACACTGTTCGGGAATGGCTGACCCGGCCGTAGTTTGTGGTGCCGCTGACATGGTATGTGGGTTACTGGTAGAAAAGGCGTCAGCATTCGATGATACATGAGGTGCTTTAATTACTGTGACGTCAGGCGTTGGGACAGGGAGTTCGAGAGATTGCATACGTTTTATATACTAGGATTTGGGTGTGTGTTTTCTTGAAGATGTTTTCAATCATTTTTTGACTAATGGCCAGTACATTCGATCGAGGCCACAGCCTATCCGTGGCAGGCTATAGTCGGAATGTGATAAAAGTTGCAAAACGCTCGCAATTTCCGTAGTGCATTCTGTAGGTCATGCACCTGTGGTTTGTGGTGAGATTGGTACTTTCGTTATCATGTAGAATAACAGTCTCCCTTTTGAGTGAAGAGTTGCCACCTCCCCCAACCCTTTTATGCTGGTTTGCGAGTTCCTCGGGCTTGGCCGAATCTAGCTTTGATGCTTGCCGCAATCCCCCTGTGCATACTTAGATCCGCCGCCACACAGTGGGCAAGAGGAATGGATTTGGGGGTTCGGAAAATGCTACCCTCCATTTCCCCTACCGTAGGCCTGCGGCAGGGGGTAGTGCTTTTTGTGGCTGTTGGGAGAAATGCCGGGACATGAGTCGGGCCTATGGCAATAATAGTGGGTGATTCAGGGTTCAAGTTGTTGTTGCTGTAGTTGGGGGTGGAGCTGCTGGGAATTGGGGAGGACTAGGCTCTGGTCGCCAGGCTCAAGGTTGAGCAGATTTCAGAGACCATATTGTAAAGCGGACTTGTTGCCTTGCTTGCTGGGGTTAGGCCACCCTTTGATAGTTTACTAGGGAGAAGCCCCGGAGTTCGTCTCACATAGACGCTTGCAAGGTGTTACAGCTCTTCTTATCTCCTTGTTGAATGCACCACTATGTCGTTTAAAGCAATGTCAGTACGGAATACAATGGGGTGTATAGCCGACAGTAGCTTTGGGGGAATTTTTTTTGCAAGATCTTAATGAGACGTAAATGCATATAGATTGCGCGATCTTTTCGCATGATGGTGTTAGTTCCACAATGTGAATGATCGTGGAGCACTCGGTCTTCTGGGCGGGATTCAAGCTGGGTTCTTAGTTGATAGGTTGGATTCCAGGGTTGGTTTCGTATTGGCAGACTTCATTAGGTTTAGGTCCCCATGAGACTGCAACCTCAAACAGGAGTCCTTGATGACGATGCACTTAGTGGAAGGGGGACAGCATGTTCGTATTATATTATTATGTTTGTACAAACTGTTCGTTAAAGACTGCTGAGTCGCATGGGCTAGGCCTGGCCAGTTTCCTAAATGGGCCTTGTTTATTGTTGACAGTAGGCCTAGACATGTTTTGTATTTTACTGTGGTCCAGTCAGATGGGCTAGGCCTAGGCCCGTTGCCTCTGGGCCCTGTGTTTTATGGTTGGGCCTGTTATTATTGGAGCAGTAGGCCGGGCTTGCTTTTTGTATTTGACTGTGGGCCAGTCAGGGGGCTAACCCAGGCAAGGCCAGTTACCTCTGGCCCTGTGTTGATGGTTGGCCTGTATGATTATTGGAGCAGTAGCCTAGAATGTTCTTGTATTGACCGTGGACCCGTCAGATGGGCTAGGCCTAGGGCCAGTTGCCCTGTAGGGCCCTGTGTTGTTGGTGGCCTGTAGTTATTGTTGTTGGAGCAGTAGGCCTGGAAAATCATGGTTGAGGGTTTGAAGGGATTGGCAATTGTCACGATCGGCATCGATAACAGTTTTTGATAGATGTGCTGGGGCTAGCCCTAATTTTAGGCTTTCTGGCTAAAGAATTGGTGCTGGTGCTGACGGTGGTGTTCAGGCTCTATATGGGGGGCCTGGCCCCAAAGGGCTCACCTGTAGTCCTAGGTGCAGTTTTGGCTTAGACCTAGAGGCAGGCCTACACTGATCCTGGCTAATTGCTGATTTGTTTGGTCCAGCAGTGTCTTGAGGTGGCAAATCTGTTCCCTATCTCGTTCCACACACAAAGTAGTATTTCTACGATCTTCCTGTTCGTCTCACAATCGTACACATGATTGGTGTTTTAAGGCTGTAGTCTGAACGTGATTGTGGGATGCAGGCGTAGAACCAACACGTGGTGCGTGCGAGGTCCTTGTTCCGAAGAACGGTTTAAGCTGGCAAGGCAGATGGGGACGAATTTAAAGTCCACTTCCCTAGCAACCTGTATTCTGCACCACATTTCAGATAATTCAATAGTATTTGTTACAAGATATACATAAATTTTCACTTAAATGAAACCCCACTAATATGTAGAAAGTCTACAAATAAAATGGGCACGATTCGCTAAGAAAAACACTTCAAAACTTTATAAATACATCAGCGATTTTGTAAACCGAACTGATGTTTATAAACAAAAAAAAGAAAAGATCAACAGTTTTCTAATCAGTAATCAACAATCCAAAGCAAATCGTATGCTCTATTACTATTAGCTTCAAGAATATTATTTTAAATTACAAATTTTCAAATCACAATTTTAACTTTTTAAATTATGTATGAAGAAAACTACCTAAATTGGTTGACCTGTTTTATTTGTTTTTCATTGATACAGAACAAGTTGAATGCTGTCTTCTCCATCTCAAAATAATAATTATTATCTTGCATCGTATACTCGTATCGACGGCATGCAAGTAGGTTCTAGTACCCCCCTCTCATGCTTCATATATTGTCAACCTCTCAGCGGAGATATTTCCCTGAACCACTGCCTCTCTCAGACTCTGTATCGAGACCTTTCTCAGCGCTCCCCACGGTCCAACTCTACTGTGGGGGCGGCACGCGAGACGACACTAGCGCTCATGGCGGGCTTGAGAGCAGACCAGTTTACGCGGAAACTAAACAGCCTCCCTCTCTGGACCGCTCTGCAAGCTCTGGGTCGAGACGGCCTCATGACCAGACTAAGGCAAGCCTTCGAGTCGAGCGAGGAGATGTGGAGGAGAATCACCAAGTATCCGTGCCTACGGTTGCTAGTAAGTACTAAACTCAAACCGCTCTAAAGCTGTGGTTGCCCAAATCAACTTTACCAACAAACAATCAATGATAGGAAGTAGGAACCCTATTACTACTACGGTTATAGTACCGAATACAAACCGACCCTTTTTCATTATTTTAAAAGTCTCAAAATCCCTCCTCGGAAACCGTTTGAGTCGATCTAATCTCATAATTCTGATTGTGTGCAAGATTTGAATGCAGTTTTCTAACGAAGATTTAGGTACCTTCCATCTTTATCTTGAAATATATAGAATATGTTTTTGCGCTGAATAACTATAAAACTAAACTAAGTAATATGTTAAGTAGGGGTGTGGATAGGGAGCCCAACAGCTTACCTGGTCGGTGATTGCAGAGATCTCGTAGAAGAAAGACACAAATAAAAATTCACATAATACACGAAAACGTTGAAATTTTTATTTGTGTTTTTCTTCTACAAGATCTCTGCAGTCACCGACCAGGTAAGCTGTTGGGCTCCCTATCCACACCCCTACTTAACATTAACTAGCCGTTTGGCATCTCCTATCTAAACTAAGTAATATGCAAGGTGTTCTTTGAAAATATTTAAATATAATCCCGTGGTGGTGCAAGATCCAATCTACCGATTGGTCATTTGCTGAGATGGATCTGAGAAAGTTTCCCAAAGCCAGATGTAAGGATCGGACTGAGTTTCCATAAGCACCCCTATGGTAGTGACAACCTTCATGTGCAGGTGCAACAAAGACCAGACCAGAATTGTGCCAATCTGTTACAACTTACAAGTATGAATCTGCCATCCTTTCATGTACTTGGAGTGACTAGGACACTTGTTTGTAGTACAGTATTTGGAACAACTTGGATAAGCAATGGAACAAGGCAGTGAAAAATGGTGATAACAAAATTTCTCGATTTAAAAAAAATGTCCATTCTATTGCCTAAAAATAAAATGTAATATTGTCGGCAAACTACATTATTTAGAGTTGGAAAAACCACATTTTGAAAATGCGAATTTCGCGAAATCTCGCGTATAGGGCGAAATAATAATCATCATTCATCATCTAACTCAGTTCCAACTATGTCGGGTTGGGTAGTGGTTTTCCACCATTATCTAGGGCATGAAACTGTAGATACTAATCTTTCCAGACTCAGTGTTTCTTCCTCATCACTAACTCCTTCCTCTCCACCAATTTACTCCACTCTCTTCTGTCCTCCCACAGCTTTACTCTTGCCACATGCTCCCACACTTCATCTCTTTTTCCAACGTCTTCTTGAATTAATCTTTCCCATTTCTATCTTGGCTTTCCTACTCTTCTTTCCCCCTCCTCTGCTGCTTTAAATTCTCTTCTTAGAATCCTCTCCCTGCCCATCCTTTTCATATGTCCAAACCATCTTAGACGTTCTCTTCCTAGTTTACACCTCAATCTCTTCAATCCCAGTTCTCTTCTGATTATTACTTCTCATCTTGTCCATCTTGGTAACTCCCTTGACACTTCTTAAGAACTTCATTTCTGCTGCTTCCAGCTGACTCTTTTTTGTTCCCACTGCCCATGTTACTGCCCCATGGGCCATACGTTAGTTAGTATAGGTACAAAATATGCTTTGTACAGCAAAATTTTACATTTTTGTGGGAACAAAAAAAACTTGAAATAACAAACAAAATTGTATGAAATTGGTCAAACACGAATTAACTCGCGAGATTAACCTTTTAGTGTGTAAAATGTAGGGGGATGGTGGAGGTGCCGGTCCAGACCAAACGCAATACATAAACAGACGACAACGCACGGTCTTCATGGAAATAGACAGCCAAAATAACAGTGCGTATCACTGACTCCGCGGAAATAGTCCACGAAAATAACTTTGCGTAGGCCCTACAAATATCCATTTTTGTTGGGAATCGATTCTGAATCGATTCTTGGGTCACAATAATCGATTCTAACGTTTTGGAATCGATGTCGTCCCTTCCTTAAGGGGCTCAGTTTTTTTTTTTTTAAATGTTTTTGACAATTTTTTAAATAATCGCAAAAAACATTTTTGTTATGTCACCATTTCTCATTACCTCTAGCAATGGAATACAAGAGTGGTCGAGTGTGTTCATGTCGCTCTCCTGCTTTCAGAGTCCGGAACCGGGAGGCGAAGGAGGCAGTTTCACGGTTCAAGAGCTCGTGTCGAAGACTGTCAGTAATAACGTAAGTACATGCACACTGAATCATTGCAATATAGTACTTGCACAATCCCCCCTCACAGCCAACACCGTTGAACGTTACAGTAAACAAGTGTAAGTTCAGTCAAACTCTTTAATTCACGGTTATAAGTGATACTGATATGCGAACCTTCGAAATTCGAACTTGAAATCAAACTGTTAAAAAATTCAAACGAAGTTCAAGTGATTTTTTTTCTTTACTAATAGTAATATGTAGTGGTCTGCATGTAGGCCTACTCATAATTTGACATAGTCATGAAAAGGTTCTTGATTTCCAGGTAAAAAAAAAAATAAAGTACAGCCTATGTAGGCTAATTTAATTTTTGGGACACTCAGAAAATACCTGCCTCGGTTAATCTGCCATGCAGTGCACGGATATGCACTATTTTGACCACACACGCACTATCTTACACATGTGTTTGTTATGTTCCAGACGCTGTTTGAAGTAGTGGCGTGTTCCGTAGTATTCCAATTTGTGCCCGAGGTGCCGGACGGTGGATCTGTTGTTGGCAGAGTACATTCCTACTATGACAAGCTCAACTCCTGGGTATGTGCAATCCAATACAGTGCAACTGCATTGTAACAATCTACAAGTGCATTCTAATTGATAGGCCTTTGAGTTTTTTCTAATGTGTGATCACTGATTGTGATTGATAAATAAATAATTATGAATAATAATAATAAAAGATTAAAAAATTGATTGCCTTACACAATATGCCTGGATAGAATTTAACAACTTTCAGTGATCAACTTGTTTTTATCAACGAAACGAGTTGCCTACCTATTGAGATTCTTATTATTTATTAGTTTCTTTCCGGACCAATTAATTGTAGACCTATTTATACAGTAGCCTTAGATTTGAAATTACCGGAAAGTACCAAATATAGGCCGACCTTATTTTCATTATTTTATGTCTCAAAATCCCTTCTCGGCCTATATGCGAGCATCGGCATTTTTACGCGCCAATTTCAAACACTAAGTTACAGTTCCGTGTGACAATGAAATACGTATAGTTCACTGCTTCTGTCTGGCTCTGCGGCAACAATACGGCAGGCATGGAGGACGCGACGCTACCTCCAGGCCTACTTTAGGCCTACTGACGAGTGAAATGTGATGCAGAACAGATGACTAGGCTAGGCGATAACAACCGGTCCGAGTAGAGATAGCGCTTTCATTAAATATTCCTTTATTTAAAAATTTTGATGACCAAAGTTCACAATACGCTATTTGATTTGTTAGTAGTAATTTCTCTATTGTGCACCGATTGGTAAGCTGTAAAAGATTATGAAGACTGGTTAGTATAACTATTTTTTTAAATTTTTTTTAGAAAATAGGGCTTAAAACGTTTAAACGCGATTACTTCAAGGGGTTAAACGTTTAGAAAATTAAATGCCTTTTCCCATCCCTAAAGCTCACTTAGGCTTTTATTGTTCAGTATTTGAAGACGAGAAACAGCAGAGCCTTATTGGCGTTGCTCAAAGGCAATGGCCACTAACTGTGGCTAACAACCCTTCATAATATAACCTCTGCTTCCCACAGCTAGGGCAGATCCTGCAGCGAGATGCACCCCAAGTTCCCATCGAGATCTGCGACCTGGAAAGTAGCGGGGTGGTTCTACGCTACTGCCCGCTAGAGAACGGCGTGGACCGTCACCCCTCTGTGGCGGACATGGATGCCTTCGCCGGGTGTGTGGAGCAGCAGCTAGACATCTTGATGGGTATGACAGCTTCTTACCTATTGCCTCACTGCCTACCAAGGGATGCCATGTAATATATACTTTTTCCAAAATTATAATCAGAATCTCTGGGAATTGTAGAAAAATATTTCCAGATTATTATGAATATGAAGGTGTTGGTAGTACTTCCCATGAAGGCTTGCAGTAAAATCTACGTTCAAGGTTGTGAAATGAACCATCTTTGTTTTTAATTTACAACTTGTTTTTTGAGAGTAATTAAAAATATTTTCTGAAATTCTGGAAATATTTATACCTTAAAGTACCAGTAGTTAAAGACTTAAACGTTGATATCCTGAGTTCATTAAATGTGAGGAAAATATTCTCGATTTAGCCTAGCTACTCCTACATCTTTACAGGAACCAGTACCATTATTTCTTAAAACTTAAAGTGAACAAACCAAGTAATGAACCATTCAAGTTAAAGATGGTCCGACCTGCCACCAATGACAGGCTTCATCAGATTCATCCAAACCTCACCCGGCTTGAACTCATCTTGTTCTGCTTTCTAGTTTTTAAAACTTGTTTCCTGCCTGCTAGTTTCTTCCAACCTTCTCTCGTCATCTCTGCAACCCAACCAATGTGTCCATATCTTGCCTCCACATCATGTTTCACTTTTATTTCATCCCGATATCTACGGTGTCTCACACACTTCATGTTTTGCAAATCATCTTTGTCCATCTCTCTTCCCATAATACCGTATTTACTCGATTGTAGGTCGCACAAAGAATTGAAAATTGAAAGGTCTAAAAGTGGGGTGCGACTTACAATCGCATGCAAACTTTTTGAAAAAAAAAATCGGCGGTTTTCAATAGATAATGATGTTCCCAAACGAAAACTTCATGTACACCAAGACGTGCGGGGTCAGCTAATCACAGAACAATTACCACTCGACGCAAATACTCTCGTAACTGAAGACGTAGGAATTCGGAAAATGTGTTTTGAACGGTCTGTAGTACGAGCGAAAACAACTTGCCGGCCGGCCCGCCCGCCCAGTCACGTGGTGCCCGCGCATCTCCTTTGTCGGACGCTGCAGCCGGCCGGCAAGTTGTATTCGCTCGTACTACAGACCGTTCAAAACACATTTTCCGAATTCAAACGTCGGGCGGAAAAGTTTGCGGAAAAGTTCTTCGAAGTAACCACACTATTTCACACGTAAATTGACTGTAAAGGCCTAGATATTCTTTCGAATTACGAAATAAAGAGAATTTAGAATAAACAGAATCTAATAGGCCTACACTGTTAAACCCTATACTGATCGTCGGGACCGATGTTTTTGTTCGAAATACAACATTTTTCGAAGTATCTGAGATTGAATTAGCAAAGGTTTTACTGTAGTCCTACCACTGAACAAGACTTACCAACTGCATAATATTTTGGCAGCATCCTAGAACTTCTTTGGACCCAAGGCTGATGGGATGTTGATGTTGAGGGGTTACTTACCTCGTCCTTTTTTATTTTACAATGTAAAGAATTACAGGGCATGTCTACCTGCATATTATAATAGTGCGACCTACATTCGCATGCAAACCAGCTTTTCGATTTTAGACATCTCAAAACTGGGGTGCGACTTACATTCGCGTGCGACTTACATTCGAGTAAATACGGTAGAAATCAAATTCCCAGCTCATACCTTTTTCATTATTTCAGTAGTGTTCTATTTCTGACTTATTAATTCTTCATCCATAATATATGTAAACGTTGCCTCGACCACGACTGAGCCCTGGCAACTAAAGGTAAACTCTGAGGCGGGCCTTCTGTTACTAGTATTCTAAGTTCGCGTCTCTAATAGTCTGCCCGTCTGTCCGACAGCGACCGTCCAACACAAGGAGACCTTCCAGCGGCTGGTGCTGTCCAACCCTCGCCTCCGGTTGGTCGAGATGCCCGGGTGGGCGGGGCTGGGAGGGGTGCAGTACGTGCCCGAGGCCTGGGAACAGCTCCTCACCGACCAAGCCAAGGACGAGCTGAACAAACTCAACATGACGCTCGTCGACTCTCTGCGGAGTACGGACGCGGCGTTCTCGCTCGGTAAGTGCACGCTCGTCGACTCTCTGCGGAGTACGGACGCGGCGTTCTTGCTCAGTAAGTGCACTTCCTAATATGTACTCTCTCCAGGGTTTCCACCAAGTGCCTTTCTTGTCCTAGGGAGATGATGAGATTTTGTGATGTTAATCTGAACCGAAATAATTTTTTTTATAGATGAAACCTGTTTTAAGTTTTTAATAATTAGTGCAACACCCTAGATGCTAAATAATTAGACCATGGTGAACAATTTCTGAGTTTATGTGAATGACTTAAAGAGATAGGGTGCCAACAGCTTACCTTAAATGGTGTAGGCGCGCCGCGAAAGATAACATAAACACAAATACACAAATAAGCAAATAAACTACATAATCAAAATGTTTTCGGACCACGTGACCTTCCTCAGTGAGTGTAGAAAGAGAGAGACTGAGTTGAAACTAAAACTAGGCTAGCTGTTGGCTAGGGATGGGCAAATGCGTGTACTTTCCTAAACGTGCACACTCTTGGCTGTCAGCGCGTGTACACGTGTACACGTACACATTGTTATGTTTGCCACTTGCTAAAAAAAAAAAAAAAATGATTTACAGTACGCGATCTATTTTATTGGTGTAGCGCCTATTCACGCGTCAGCTGGTAGCGATCGAGTCTGGTAAGTACGTCTCTGGGTCCCGAGTTCCTTGTGATGATGCAAGACGCGAAGCGTCAGTCCGACCTACATGGAGAGCTGTAGAGATAGCACTTTGTCTCACTATACGCCTTATGCGCAGTGCGCGTGCGCCGCGTCAGTCGGGAAGACAGAGCTATCAAGACAGGCTCGCTCCTCTCTCGTGAGGCAAGGCCGGCCCGCCCGGCCGGCGGCTGGCGGCTGGCCGCACACAGCATAGGGACACGCACCCACGTTTATTATTTTCGTAAAAACAGTAAACGTGTAATCGCATGAAAACGTGTACACGTTTACACGTGTACACTATCCCATCCCTAGCTGTTGGCTAGGGGTGAGGGGTGAGTAAATAAATGAGTGTGGATTGGGTGACAGGGAGTGGGGGGGGGGAAGAGGGAGAAGAATCACCGTAGGTTTAAATTTGGTTTTTGGCGGGATTTGCGTTATCTTTTGCGGCACGCTTACTTCATTTAAGGTAAGCTGCTGGCACCCGATCTCTTTATCTATGTCATTCACATGATCCAGCCTTATGGCATTCCTTTCAGAGACATATTTCTGAGCTTACATCAAATTAAATTAGTAAAATAAGACTCAAAAAGAGTGTTGGGTAAAACTAAAAGCTATGTTTAAAGTTAAACCATCACTACCTTATATTGGTGGTAGTAATGGACGTCTAACTAATTTTCAATGTTTCAAACATGTTGTCCAAAGAGAAGAGAAGAGTTAAATGTAAGCTCAGATCAAGATTGGGACGATGTACTTGAATGAACGTATTGTTTTCAGGTGAGGGACTCGACAATCTAGTTTGCGTCCGGTTCGGAATGGTGACCGCCGAGACCGACGTGGAGGAGCTGCTCGGGTTGGTAGTGTCGACAGGCAAAGAAGTCGAAGAGTCGTCCAAGTTCCTTGACACAATGACTGAGATCGTTAAGAAAGGTAGGGTCTCTCGGAAACAAGGTTGATTTAAGTCACCACATATCAAGAAGTCACTTTTGAGGGGTTTGGTGACTGTTACATCATGAGTGGTTTTGTTTTTGTGTCATTTCAGTAGGCTATTTAAATTTAGCTTTAAAACATGGATGCTTGCTCAAATGTTTATCACAAGTCGCAACCCTACATAGGTAATAAATTAACGTTTATCTTGCATGCCAAATATTGAAACGTATTATTGAACGTACATGCCACTGCATAGCTTACTTCCTTCCGATCTCTCCCACCTCTCTATGATATACCGACCGGTTGTTGCAGGAATCGAAGCCGTCACCCTGGACCTACAGAAAGAGAACCAGGAGAGGTTATGGCAGGAAGGCATCTTGAGGCACGTGCCTGTGTTTGGCTCTCTGGTCAACTGGTGGTCGCCTCCTAGCAAAGAGGGCGGGATCAAGGGACGGAGCCTCAACCTACAAGCAGGTGGGTCCACTGGGTTCGGATCAAATGACGACAATCAACTTTCAAAATTAACATTTTCAAATTATGCCAACATTTTAAATGAACAAATTCACCTTTAAAATTTTTGATACTTGAAAATGAAATCTTGTTTTTGTAAAAGTTTGTGTGTGAACTGTACAGAACAAAGAAATATATATATTATATACCTCTCTCCGTTGTGTGCATAAAATTGTAAAAAGTCTTGAAGTAAAAACTCTTTCAAAATGCTTTAAAAATAAAAATAAACATAAAATGCTAGTAAACTCCAATTGAAACATGCTTATTTGAAAAAATGAGTTTCAACTTTCAACTTATTTGAAGCTGAACGGTACGTAACAGACTCCACGAGACAGGCATGTACACGGCACGCTCGTAAGCACTCAAATTAAGATGTACAACGCTCTGGAGAAAAATTGAAACAACATACATGTAATCTAAAATTCAAATGACATCGATATAATTATGCAGAACAAACTGAATTGCTTTATTAAATAAACCCTACTATATACTATGGTTACGCGTAAAGTCAATGCAACAGGAACAAGAAGAGGTTACTCCCGTCGCATTGACTACGCTTCACCATGGTGAATAGTAGGGTTTATAACGTTTATTAGATGAAACAATTCTGTTTGTTGTACTGTATGTTGTTCTGCATACAAATATCTGTGCCATGTGAATTTTAGAACTCGGGTATGTTGTTGTAAATTTTTCTCCAGAGCGTTGTACATCTTGATTTGAGTGCTTACGAGCGTGCCGTGTACATGCCTGTCTCGTGGAGACTCTTAAATAAAAAGTTTGCATGTGAAAGTCTGTACAAGATCTATTTAAATGTAACGTTGTGTTCCTAGGTGTTGTCGAGAGTACGGAGAACATCTACCGCTACCACATGCAGCTCCAGCAGGGGGCAAACTCCCCCCCCGGCGTCCGCGGCCCCCCCACCCCCCAGGTCCAGACTACGGTCGCCCCGCCCGCCTCGAACCACTCCCGGTCGTCGTCGCACAGTTCCCAGCGGTCGCAGCGGCCCGACGTGAGCGTTCCGACGCCCGCCTCTTAGCGTTGAGCCTAGGAGGTGACGCACAGAGTGGACGCAATGTGAAGGAGAGCTGTTTCAATATCAAACAGCAAACCGTTGTTGTAATTATTAGTTACGCATTCCTTAACAGTTAACATTACAACGTCCTATGGTTTATCTAAAAGATCTTCTTTGCTTGGGGTGAAGAAGAAGTCACAGGTTGAGAGAATAGGGAACTCGATGCATGTAAAGTGTAAATATAACACGTAGGATTGAATTCAGTTTGATGGAGGATTTGGTTTCTGCTCCAGCTTTTGTGCAATGTGCACTAGAACAGATTCTCTTTTAGAAATAGGGGAAATATGTGGCAAAGTTTATATTCTTGTTAGGGATGTGCGGGTAGTGGTTTTTGAACTCGGGTCGGGCTCGGGTCGGGTAATTGAAAGTACCCTCGGGCTCGGTATTGAAGTACCCTGCTCGGTAGTGAATTTTTTTTGTGATTCTAAAGTTTTGCATTG
>JAMZAV010012336.1:0-16612 GCA_024449915.1 Sweltsa coloradensis | reverse complement strand
TTTTGTATAATTAAATTTCGGGGTAAAGTTCTGTAAAGCCCCGTATAAACGAGTAAGGTTGATAAACTCAAGATATAGGAGAGGTGTCTACAATAATTTTCATTAAAAGTGTAATTACCATGGTTTGCTCCGCTGTGGATGAAAGGAATTTGAGCAGGTCGTGTATAGATAACTTCGCATGGGTTTGATTACGAGTATATTAAAGCCGAAAAGAAAGTGTGGTTCCTTGGTATAGTAGTTTGAGGCTCTGCTTCCAATGCAGTAGGTGCAGGGGCTTAAGATGGAGGTTTGTAACTTCTAACACGGACTTGTGTCCATCAGTTCTTGGCTTAAGAAAGTGTAAACAGTGACTTTGGAGCCGTTTAGCAACAAGGCACAAAATAAATTCTTATGTTGTTCGGAATTAGCCTTGTTGATTCTGGCACTGTCCTCGGGTGTCATCGTGTTCATCTTGGTTGATCGGTGTTTCCTACTTAATATGTCGGTCTCTAGGTGGTCATTGTTCGCTAGTCGATGATTTCGGCGCCTGCATAGATGGCTTGGTCGGCTTTAAATTACCGACCCCCACTGAAATTCAGTTATATGACTGAGTGGGTAGACTCTAAATACAAATTTATTTTTTTGTTTAAGGCTATTGTACCGCCTCTGGCCGATAATTTGAAAGTCGAAGAAACATGTCTGAAAAGTTTGCTGAATGAAAGAAGGCCTTTAAAATAACAGAAAAAAAATTGTGAATTTTTTTGGGCAGGACATAACCTCACTTTTGGAAATTAGATTTAGATTTTTGGACAAAAGTGTGATATATAAGACTAGTTCAAAATTAAATTTTGAGAATCGGTTTTCTGGACATAGTATCTAAACACCTTTAGCTACAACTTGACTATAGTTAAAATAGTTTTCTGAAAATAACAGTTGGTGTACGAATTTTTTTGTCACACGGTACAAAACTCGTATTTGTACCGTTTGACAAAAAAATTCGTACACCAACTGTTATTTTCAGAAAACTATTTTAGCTATAGTCAAGTTGTAGCTAAAGGTGTTTTGTGTTTAGAAACTATGTCCAGAAAACCGATTCTCAAAATTTAATTTTGAACTAGTCTTGTATATCACACTTTTGTCCAAAAATCTAAATATAATTTTCAAAAGTGAGGTTATGTCCCGCCCCAAAAAATTCACAATTTTTTTTCTGTTATTTAAAAGGCCTTCTTTCATTCAGCAAACTTTTCAGACATGTTTCTTCGACTTTCAAATTATCGGCCAGAGGCGGTACAATAGCCTTATATAGAGCCTTATATATAATAGCCTACAATAGCCCCTACAATAGCACAAAACGTACATACTAGGAAAACGCTTAAGTCCGGTCGCGTTGTTGGATGAGCGTAATTGGTGCATTGAGCTGCTATGTGTTATGCGGATTTTCTGTTGTTCGGTGAAAAAAATAATTACTTTGTTGAAGATTTTTTTTAAATTATATTAAATTAAATTAAAAATTTACTTAAATTTTTTTAATTAATCGTAATTTAGGCAAAGTAAAAAATCGTAATATTGAAATTTTCATAAGAAATAATTATTCGATTGCGCACAAATTTAACACGAATATATGAATTCATAAAATTAAGGTTCTGTGAAAAAAATCATTACAATCGGACAAAGCATGTAGGAGTTATAAGTCGAAGAAATTTTTAAAAAATCGAAAAAAATCGTAAAATTGCGATTTTTATGAGAAATAATTTTTTGATTGCGCTCAAAAACGTGGCAGTTCTTAGTTCAGAGATTTTGAAGGCCTCCATAAAATTTCATCGCAATCGGAGTATCGGTTTAGTCGGAAACGTGTTAACAGACAGACAAAAATACAGAAAAAAAAACATTCCGGATTTTTTTCTCCAGTGTAGTGAAATGGAATCTTCGCTTCGCTCGCTACGCTCATACAATTAAGATTCAAAAGTAAAAGTCCAAATTATCAACCTTGAAGTTCAAATTTTGCTACTTTGCCCACAGAAATAATAATAAAGAACAATCCGAATGGATCTACAAACAATGCAACTAGGTAAGGTGACCATATTTTGAAAGTTACAAACCGGGACAACTAAAGTGTAAGAATATGTACTACTCCATGGACCATTCCAAAGTCTGGGGTAGAGCCCCAGCCGCTGGAGGCAATTTTGATTTCGATATATATTTTGTCAAATGCCCAGAAAACAACGTTCTGACATGAAAATATGAATTAAAAATGATTTTAATGTGTACATTTTTGTAGTAATAAAATCTTTATCTAGTGATTTAAAAATGATAGTACAAAATAAAATACAAGCACTCTGCAGAAAATAATGCGTGTAATGTATGTAACAGTATTATGGATATTCCGGGTTGGTTAAGGTAACGCCAAGATGGCAAGAATAGATAACGATATTTACGTTTTCACACTCGAGCGCGACCCGGCACCTCCACCAAAATCATTGAATAATACTTGTACACCCCTAAAGAAAATAAATTTCTTCTCGGAATGGAAGATCTATTTCAATGTTATTACTATTAGTATTTATCAAAATGTATTTTTTCACGTAAAACATTATCCTTCTACACGGTACAGTTGACTGAATACCGGGACATTTCCCCTCCAAAATTGCAGACCGGTACAAATACGTCATTTTAACGAGTCTCTCGGGACACCGGTACAAGTGTTCTGAAAACGGTACTGTACCGGTCAAACCGGTACGTCTGGTCACCTTACAACTAGGTAAAGTGCTTTACATGCTCGTTACTCACAAAGTAACCAGAGTGTGACTGGATATCGATTCCATACAAAGTATCGGTTGTAGATACTAGGAAAACGCTTAAGTCCCGCCGCGTTGTTGGATGAGCGTAATTGGTGAATTGAGCTGCCATGTGTTTTGCGAATTTTCTGTTGTTCTGTGAAAAAATCAGAACTTTTTGAAATTTTTTTAAATTAAATCAAATTAAATAAAAAATTAACTTATTTTTTTTTAATTAATCGTAATTTAAAAAAAGGAAAAAATCGTTATATTGAAATTTTCATAAGAAATAATTATTCGATTACGCACAAATTTTACACGAATTAATTGGTTCTGTGAAAAAATCATTATAATCGGATAAAGCATGTAGGTGTTATAAGCAGAAGAAATTAAAAAAATCGTAAAATTGCGATTTTCATGAGAAATGATTATTTGATTACGCTCAAATTTCACACGAATATATCAATTCATAAAATTAAGGTTCTGTGAAAAAATCATTACAATCGGACAAAGCATGTAGGAGTTATTAGTCGAAGAAATTTTTTAAAAATCGAAAAAAATCGTAAAATTGCGATTTTCATGAGAAATAATTTTTCGATTGCGCTCAAAAACGTGGCAGTTCTTAGTTCAGATATTTTAAAGGCCTCCATAAAATTTCATCGCAATCGGAGTATCGGTTTAGTCGGAATCGTGTTAACAGACAGCCAAAAATACAGAAAAAAAAAAAACATTCCGGATTTTTTTCTCCAGTGTAGTGAAATGGAATCTTCGCTTCGCTCGCTACGCTCATCCAATTATGTTTTTATAGATAAAATCATAAAACCATAGAGAAATAACCGGGGATAAAACCTTTTGCATTCTATAACACACGAAGGTGCTCATTGTGTTGATATGAATTTTGTAAAGCTGTATTTAAGTAGCAAAATCATAATTCAAAGATATTTGTAAAATTTATTAAAATTATTGACCCGTTGACACCATTTTGAAAACGGGATCAAGAGGCGAACGATTTGTAAGTGGTGGGCATACCCGGCACCTCCACCAAAACCATCATCGAATAGTGAATTATTGTTTGTTTGAGTTCTTCTTCGACGATCTGTTATTTTAGTGGCTTCACTCTCTGTTAATGGAGATGTTACACCTAAACATGTTTTTTTCACTTAATGTATAGAATAATGCTACACTATTATATTATGACATTTTAAAATGTTTTATCTTGTAACTGTGATTTCACACGAAGTTTTTAATTTTTTTATCATGAAATTTGAGAAAATTGGAGTTTTTGGTAATTTCATAAATCACCTTTAATAATTGCTTATAAGTTATTCCACAAAGATACTAGAGCATACCGATCTAAAATGCCCCTTTATTACATCGTGTCTTGAAATTGTGCACAAATATGCACTCAAAATCGCAAAAAATATCCATTCCAAAATCACACAAATCACATCTCTTCTTGGTAATCAGCATATTTTGACCGAATTACTTGTCCAAATTACAAATCAAAATATTAATTATAGAAAAAAGCTGTCGAATACGACAATAATGGTCAATATTTTTTTGATCAAAATCCTCCAAGGTGACTGGGCGTAAAGATCGTCTCCATATTATTTCTTAGGGGAGGTTTTGGAATATAAAGTTTGACAATTTTTTCGGGTCATGGTGGACCGAATAATTTTTTTTTTCTCTTTCTATATTCATAACTAGTTAGTCTGAATTAAATTGTTTTGAGTTTAGCGGGTGAATACCCCTTTAAGGGTACTAAGGTACCCTTCCTTGTTCATAAATAAAATTCCCAAACATTGTATGTTCCCCAACCAGAGCCTGTTCTTGCTAACTGCAGCTTGTTCTTCGTGTTACAGGCGAGAGCATAGCAGAACTGCATGACGGGAGCGGTTGCGAAGATCCGACAAGTCTTCGGTTGGCATTTCTTTGTTTACTGATCGCTTTGGTGCTCAGTTGAGCTCGCGTTCGACCGACTTCCCTCGCCCGCCTCGACGCCTCAGTCGATCAAGCTCCACCGTGGAACAAATAGAGACTTCCCTCGCCCGCCTCGACGGCTCAGTCGATCAAGCTCCACTCTGGAACAAATAGAGACTTCCTCGCCCGCCTCGACGGCTCAGTCGATCAAGCTCCACCGTGGAACAAATAGAGACTTCCCTCGCCCGCCTCGACGCCTCAGTCGATCATGCTCCACCGTGGAACAAATAAAGACACACGCAGAAGACTTGTGCTACGTCATGACTCAAGCGATTGTGTGCACTTTTTGTAAGATTGGTGATTTTAACATTAGAAAGGTACATCCTAGATATCAAAATAATTATAAGTGAACTGCAAATTCAAAATGTTACGAAATTGCTCATACGATAAACCTTGATGAAACGATTCATCGTTTGCTTTAAAGAGTTTAAAGTTAAAATAATGACTCCATTAAACTCAAAACAATATCCAACTTTTAAATGACAGCGACTTTCTTGTGAATTCAGAACTGTGTACTATCTGGAAGATAACGCTATCTGTGGATACTTACTGAAACGATCGTCATAAAACGGCCTTATCTTAACCTCACTAAAGCTGTATTTGGATTTTCCTTGGAGACTTGAATTACCTTACAAAATATTAAGGTTATGTCTTTGTATTGCCTCTTTCAGAGGCAAAGAAGTCTCCAGGTAGTGTGTGTTTTTGTATAAGCGAGAGATACATTCGTTTTGAGGTTAAGACTATGAGCAGTGAACGTTTCTTAACAAAAGTTGAGTATGTTTAGGGAATCATAACGGACAATATTGAAAATTCAATAAAAACAGTACCCTTATTGTTCGGTTAGAGTTATTTGAAATGGAAAAAACAAAGACAATTTATCTCTAAAGAGAAAAACAAGTAAATAATTAAGTTATAATATAAATACAGATACATATATCCATGTTGTTATGACGTTGCGTTAATATTATATGTAAAACTATACATTTACCATGTCTAAACCAATTTAATATATCGTTGTAACAGTTTAGTTCATCTTTCTATGTCTATGGTGTACTGTTTGTAATAATATGTGGCGGAGACAGTTAAATCTTTATACTTAATATCACAGGGATTTGACGAAAGCGTAAACAGAGTTTAGATAAATGAAATGATGTGAATACCGAATGATTAGTACTGAGTGTATTTTATACTGTTTTGCTTTTAATGTTAACTCATTTTATTTGTTAAAAGTTAAATACCATATGTTATTAATTAAGGAATTGTTCAGTAAGTTGGAAATAAGATCTTCGATAATTAACTTTAATTGATTAAATTATGAATAATTTTATCCAATATACATGGAATGTTTGTGATAGATTATTTGATACATCCAGAAATTTGAAAAAAGTCCAACTGAACCGAGGATTAACTCGTGTATCCACGCACATCTTAACCACCAGACCAACGAGACTAACATATAGACATCTGGAATGCTGGTGTATTATAGATCCTAATAGCTTATTTATTTATTGTTTATCCTTGTCATTATATTCAACAACAAATATAAATAATAATTAATATAATAAATTCCACTACTTCAGTTTTTCAATTATAAAAAATTAGGATTTTGTTAAACCCCTGGTTTAAATATTTGTTATGGCGTTTTAGTCAACCTCAACAAGGTATTTAAAATATTATACAACTAGATGGCATAAAGCCAACGGCTGGATATAAATATTAAATTAAAAATATTCAAATAGTTTGGGTAGGCGCATAAATCATATTTTATAATGCTAGGGTAAAATAATAGGATGCAGATCATCTGCAGCCCTACTGTGCTACGGGAGTCTATTTTTACCTGGAATTCTTTCATTGTGGATTTTGAATATCCAGAGCTCAATGTGACAGCAAACTGACGTTTTTATTTGTACCGCACTACAAAAATATTTATACAACTTCTCTGAACTTCTCAAAGGGGAAACTGTTATCTGTGAATATGTGCTATTTACTTTGAGTTCAAAATCGTTTTAAGCGTATTTCAAAATAAGTTTTCATCTTTTGAATTTATATACCAATTACATGAATACAACCAACATAACTGCATTAATTTCTCGGGTTTAGTTTTTACCAGTTATTTTCCGAAAAAAGTTTAGTAAACTCGAAAACATTAAAACTGAGTGCAATTTGTATAAACTTGCAACGAAATAAAAAAGTAAATTACAGTTCAAAAGGTCAACACATTTAGTTTTTTTGAAGCTCTTTCGTGGAATTAAAAGTTATTCATTACGTCTACTGAAGGAGTAAAAAAGGAACTGTAAAGTTTAATGTACTTTTAATAGTTCCCTGGGGCCCCATTGAGGGCTGCATAGCAAGACTTGTCCTGATCTCTAATATATTCAGCCATGTATACAAGTATTTTTACTGAGATTACAGCTACGCCGTTGCAAAATGAGAACTTATTTCATGTCTTATCTCTGTCACTGTTCGGCGCAACAGCTCGTTCTTGCAAAACTTGTCACCTTCAAAACCAAATCCTTTGGTTAATTTATAATCGAATAAATTAATCATTGGCTCAACAACACATTGTTCTTCCATCAGTGGTTATGTATGTCTAAAAACTGATTTACAAAGAAGGAATAGATAAAATTTAGGTCGTAAACGTTCACAATATTGACAGTTAAAATTTTCTAAAATAATCATTAAACAATTGCAATAAGAATCTTATTTTAACACCCGTAAAACGATTCAATGATGATATAAATTATTTGAATGGAGACCACTATATATTGTATTCATTGCTGCAGTCGCAGTAAGCAGTCATTTAAACAACAAATCAATTCGTTATCAAGTACTCTCCGGAAGTATAGCACGCCTAAAGACGTAACACATTTAAAAGACCAGTCAGGCCTCAGTCGGAAGACAGTGTGTATCAGTAAATTAATGGGAAGGGTCCTAAACGCCTATCGATCATATTTAAACCTGGGTTAATTTGGAACTAATATTCTTTATGAATCTGTCGTAGACATATTTTGTAACTTCTTAATTTGTTGTTGTTCCATCATATAAAGGGGTCATAGGAAAAATACTTATTAATCCAAATTACTGTTTTGCTGGTATTTAATTATTATCACTCCCCTAATATTGGATGCATTACATAATTTCTTACAGTATTCATATAATTTTATAACACAGATGAGAATCTGTTATGGATAAAAGGATGTTTTGTGCAACAAATAAGGTTTAAACCCAGTTAATTATTTAAACGAATACAAACAATTTTATGTTAATAACAATTAATTAATACACTTTCATTCAAATCTTCCAACAGATGAGCTGGGAACGAATTCGGGAAGCAAAATATGTAGATAGAAGATATAACAATCTACTCAAATGGTATGTGTATGTGTTGATTTACTGAGGGTGAAATTGGATTTAATTGTTTGTGTACAAAATGTATATTTCATGAGATAATTTTAAAAATATAAAAATATTTGTTGGAATTTACTATTTTTTGGCATTTCAGTATGCATTGGAGCGTATGATCAGGAGCTGCAAAGTATTTTTTTTGTGTTTTTGTCACCTTCCGAGAGACAACTTAATCCTTAATCCTCCAACTCCGTCAATGATATTGTTTTTTTTCTTTTGCACCGTATTCGTTTGTTTTAATGTGTGTGTACTCATCATTATTTTTATTTTCCTCGGATCAAACGGGTTCTTATCAGCTTCACTACCCCCTCTCCTTTTTTTCGTAATAGTTGTATATTATCTTCTTCTGCTGCATGTACTCAGTTCAGTTTCGTTGTGACAGTCACAGAGCAAACGTGTAGGCCTAGCGCCTAGTGCCTCATCCCTTCTCTTGACCAAGTGCTACGCTTCACGTTCCAAACAACCAGCCTGTGAGTTCGACTCCCGGCAGCGTTATCTTTTCTTGTGCATTGGGTTTTCTTTTCTTCTTCTTTGTAGCCATGGCTCTTTATTTTCATTCTGTTTTCATCGGACTACACGTCCCCTATCACCCTGTCAATGTCATCTCATCACCTTGGCAGCTAAATACAAGTAAGTTTTCTATTTCACTATTAACTATTTTCCCCCTCTGACCATACTCGGCCACAACATGTATACTTAAAACGTAGATAAACATGTCCAGTTGCTATAAGAGCTCATGATTCTTTTTTGTGTGGCTCGTTGGTCTTGTGGTTAGCTTTCCTGCTTCCAATGCAGAAGGTCCAGGGTTCGATTCCCGTTAAAGTCAGAAGTTTTTAACTTCTGATTTGGACTAGTTCTTGTCTTCGGAATTTCTAAACGGTGACTTTGGAGCCGTCCTAGCAACGAGGCACATAATAAATTTAAAGGTATTCTGAATCGGCCTTGTTGATTCTGTCGTTTATCCGCTGGTGTTCGCACTGTCCATACCACTGATTGCTATATTTCCTATTAAAATATCGATCTTTGGTTGGTTATCGTTCACTCGTCGATTGCGTCGGGGCCTGCAGGGTTGGCTTGGTCACTTTGGTTTACTATCCCCCACTGAAAATCAGTTGTGTGACTGAGTGGGTATTCTAAATACTGATTTATTTATTTATTTATTTACTTATTTATTTAAAATATCCCAAAGTTGGTATGAGTGTTTTAAACCTAGAAACGGTTGTCAACGACGATTGTTTATGTTTGCATAACTTTTTGTTTGTGTTATTGACGAAAGTTGTTTTGGTATGTTTTGCATCCCGTGATGTAGTGACCGAAGATATTTTGTAAGTATTTCAAATAATATTCTCACTTCTTGTTTGTCTTTACTCAATAGATTGAAATAGTTTTAAACTATAAACCTAATAATTCACCACACATCGTTATTATCCATCTGGTCGTCATCATCCATTTACTACAGGGAGGCAGCGCTCTGGAATGCACTACCTTCTGAAGTAAAGGAACTTCCTCTCGGTAGGTTCGAGGGAGCAGTCAAGAGAATGTTTTTTTAAGAGTTTAATATGTATGTCTGTTTCATCTTGTTTGATATGTATTTTATTATTGTTGTATATAATTCTTAGGATGGGTGTATAATGTCTCAAATGGATCTTCGGTCTGCTATTAGCATCCATCCGTATGTTTATTATATAATATGTAATGAATGTACGGAATAAACACATAGCCTAATAATAATAATAATAATAATAATAATAATAATAATAATAATAATAATAATAATAATAATAATAATAATAATAATAATAATAATAATAATAATAATGGCATTCAATTAATCAACCGATTACTATCTTGTTTTCTCATAAATAAACGAATGTTGATTTGATTTGATATTCTGTATATGGTCCTGACGTTTAGATTGTCAATACAAGTCTAACATTTTCTAGTTTTCTATAAAAGATTTCAACTTGGCCCACTCACATAGGCCTACCCTTCAGTCTATAGCCTAAGCCTTGACATTAATACCATGCAAAGTGAATACTACTTTTACTTTGAGAATATGTCGTGCAAATTCATACTCCAAACGTTATGAATAGCGCAACATTTTTAGCTAATTTAACGACATGTGATATGAACGCGAATTTATGAACCGTAAGGTTTGGGATATTACTGTTGACATGGGCGTAGGGCCTACGCCCATGTTCGAGTTCGTTCGTTTAGAGTTCGCATATTTTGCGACAAGTTTATAAAAGTTCGCTTAGCTAGGGACGTGAGAAGACTGATTGTCAAATGTCTTGGTCGACGACGTATACTAGGACGAATCTGAATTGGCTGCCTCAAAGTGTGCGAACAGCACCGCCTACCGTCTTGCTTGCTTGATGCGTCTTGCTGCTCGGTGTAGAAGATAGTCGTGCTTTTTTTGTTTCCGAGAACGATTATCCACGTTGGGCAGGTGTTGCAAGGTTCCAGGGTTCCAAGGCTCCATAAGTAGAAGGCCCTACCTCTTTCTTGTGGTCTTTACCTACTCATCTGAGTTGCAGACGATGAGCTCACTCTCTTCAGAATGTCATATTTTTTTCATACTAACACACTGCATGGTGTTAGATAGGATCCAACAGCTTCCCTTCGAAAAGTGATGGTGGCTGTTGAGTTTATTGAAAAATATAGCAACACAAACATATATACAAAACAGAAAAATACGAGACGTTTCGACACAAGGTCTTGTTCACTCAAGAGAGAAAGGAGAATGGTAACTGATTGCAACAATCTATTTTTTTATTTTTTTTATTGTTGCAATCAGTTGCCATTCTCCTTTCTCTCTTGAGTGAACAAGAGCTTGTGTCGAAACGTCTTGTATTTTTCTGTTTTGTACATGTTTGTGTTGCAATATTTTTCAATAAACTCAACAGCCACCATCACTTTTCGAAGGGAAGCTGTTGGATCCTATCTAACACCAGTGTAGGCCTACTCTAGCCGATTGGCATTCTTTCTACATAGGCCTAACATATTTCATACTAAAAGTATTTTTTATTAAGTGGAGCTGCGAATGTAGCTTTTAATTGCATTCTTTCTGCAGAATCATTTAAATCACCTAGATCTTTCGCGAGAAGAATTCGTGACATATATTTAGCGTAGGCCTATCTGCTTCTAATGCAAAAGGTCCAGGGTTCGAGTTTGATTCCCGCTAAAGTCAGAAGTAAAACATCTGATTTGGACTAAAGTCCATCAGTTCATGTCTTACAAATTTGTAAACGGTGACTTTGGAGCCGTCCTAGCAACGAGGCATATAATAAATTTAACGTTGTTCTGTTCGGTCTTGTTGATTCTGGCGTTGATCCGCGGGTGTTCGCATTGTCCATACCACTGATTGCTATATTTTCTATTAAAAAATATCGATCTTTGGTTGGTTATCGCTCTCTCGTCGATTGCGTCGGGTCTACAGGGTTGGTTTGGTCGCTTTGATTTACTGTCCCCCACTGAAAATCAATTATGACTGAGTGGATAGACTCTAATTAATACGAATATATTTATTTGTTTATGTATTGCTTAATTGTCATAATAAGATCTAGGCTTAATTATCAAACGATAAAATTCCCTATTTAGCTCACAAAAACCCAAGTTGAACTTAATCTCATAGCAGACTTTCGGGAACCTCCGGCGATCGGATGAAGAGACAGGCTTGAATAAATGTAGTGGATCTGGGAGAAACCTTATTGTTTTTTTAATCAATCCCACAAAATTAATGATTTCGTTACCCTAAAAAAAAACAAGGCCTACCAAAATATTCGGGGTAATATTCACAAGTAGTTTCGATTGTCTTTTCAGGTTTGGATAACATCTTCCAACTCACAACCGATCATACGAAATAACGAATTGTATAACAATTTTAAGAACAAGATTCCAATGAAGAAAGTTGTCGAATCTTCACGCATCAGCGCGCCTAGTGAAGAGCTTAGAGAGAGAAGACGAAGGTGCTTCATTGCGACTTCCTTTTCCAACAACAGCCAAGACGCGATGCCCGTAGACGAGAGTAGGACGAAGCGTTTCACGTTGACCATGACCAATGAACAGGAGATAGATTTATTTCGATCTCTTTTGAAAAGTGTGCCAGGAAAATCATGCGAAGACGGTACGATGCCAAAACCTCCAGAGCCTAATCTTAGGAGCGAAGATGATAAGATGAGGGATGATACAGCTGAGTCCAAACGAGTACCAAATCACAAGAAAAATTGTTATATAAACGGTAACCATTCTGAATTAGACGAATCCGGGATTGGATTTGTTTCAATTGGGGACGATTGTGGTGTCATCCAACCAGCTAGAATTTCTCGTCGAACAAGAAGGTCTAGAACGGTATCTACAAATACTACACTTGATTCAGATTTAATTCAAAGATACAAGAATTTAAAATCAACAGGATGTGATACAAGCAGGCCCATTCTTGACGATTCAATGAGGTTCTTTCCAGATGTGGATGGAAAGTTAGTTAATGGCGATGTTTCTGATAAGGGCAATGTTTGTAGCCAAAGTTCTTTGCAGTCAATTAGCAACAGTCCTGAGTATAGAAGCACTCGTGACGGATCCCAAGCTAAAACCTCAAAGATGTCAACTTACGACGAAATTCCAAAATGCAACTGTAGAACTCAATCGTCTTCAATGAGATCAACCTTGATAAGCGGTGGCCCAACACAAAATAAAAAAGCTCCTATTCGTAAGTTTCCAACACGGGATTCTTCAAGTGCCGAGCTAGATCTGGCAGAACTTGAAGAAGTGTTGCTTCAAACTAGAGAAACTAACTGTCACGGATTTAAATCTACAAAGAATGTGTCGATACAAACATTTCCTATACAAATCTACAATCGTTCTTGTTCTGCTCAGTCTTTGGGAGACAAAGAGAATCAAGCTGGAAGTAAAGCGAAGGTAAAATATGGAAGAAAGTGGAACAAGGATCACTTTATGAAGAACAAAAGTCAACCACAAAGTTTTGGTACTAATCTGAAAAACAAACAACTTCTTTATGGAGAAGGGCGAGCAAAGAGCTCCAACGTAGGACAACGACGAAGATTGATGAGTCAAAATGATCACACACATTGTGGCTGCAATGATCAGTGTTCAAAAATGCTGCATCCAAGAAAGAATGTACACGATCGTATTGCACTGTATAATGATGAGAACAGGTGTGGTTGTTGCAGAAAATGCCATACAGGGTGCTATAAACTGCCGAATGCAAAAGTTAAGTGTCAAATTGGTAACCAATGCAATAATTGTAATGGCAAAATAAATAACTGTGTCCTTCACGAAACAACTTGGGATAATACCGATTATTCTACAACTTGCAGTTGCTCCATTCAGAAGCCACGCGATGGAAGAAAAGTGAATAATTGGTCTTTCAATTCGCGAATGCCAAAAAAGAAGAACGGCCAATCGCATGTGAATGTCAAGAATTGTGGGTTGAGATATTTCAAGCAGGACATTCCAAATCCCCAAAGGTCGTTCAGGTCATCTGAAGGTCACCCGTTGAAAGAGAGGTTCACGTGTCATGTGTCGAAAGGTAAGACTTCCCCCCGTGGCCGTAACAGTGAGGACATTGTCGAGATACAAGCTGAATCCAATGAGAATGACGTGTCATCTGTAACTTCTGGATGCTGCGATGTGTGCGGCGTTAGAGGCAGCTCGGACAGCCAGATGCAATCACATTTGAACGGGAGGCGTCACTTTAGGATGATGCGGGAGTCGGAAAAGAAGTTTCAAAATGGTGGACGAGTTTCTCAAAGCACTGACGCTGAAGATTCGTCTGACGATCAGGTTAAGGTGTTGACTTATCACACTTCCAATGATAAGCAGCCTCTCGCTTCCATGCGGAAACGCGTGGTCGTTAAAAAAATAGTGGTCTTGGTTTGACTGCATTTTAAGACTACATTTTTTTCTTTGTTTTGTATTTTTATAAACTTGCGATAAAAATAATTTGTAAGACGCTTTTGATTGATTGATGTCAACAATATTTTGTAACTGTTACTTTCACTTTACTTTGTGTTTTGTAATTACATTTGATATTGGTTAGCTAAAACTGAAGAGAACACACATTTTACTATAACCAAATTGCGTTTTCTTATATTTTGTAACACTATTGTAATAACTGATTGAGTAGTTGTATATGTTTGTAAAATACGTTTATAACAATTGTACTTTTGTTTGTTTGTAATTAGCTCTTAAATATAGAGGATTGTTGAATAGCATTGCTTATTATTTTATTTTATAGTGTTGTGAATAAGTTGATTAATTTTTGTTGTTAACGTTTGATCTTGTGACCCACAATGAAATTATTCTTGGAAGTATTGAGGCAATCTTATGTTACCCATGCCTTATGCTAGTATAGTTCAGCTTATTGTGCAGTGTGTCCTGGGTATGACATCAAAATGCATTGTTGTTTATAAAATCACTTAAAAAGTAAACGCTAGATGGGAGAAGGGAGAGAGAAGAACTGATGCACTCCTAAACTGTGATTTGATTTTTGTTGCGTAACGCTATTCGAGACAATGAGTAGTGATAGATGTGAGTGAAAGACAGTTACAAAAATCCCATGCTTTATGCGGGACTCGATCCCACGTCCTCATACGCTTCGGACCAGCACCCTAATCGTATGAACCACCGCGTACGGCTCTAAATTGTGATATGCAACTGAATGGGAATTTCGTAACTGTCTTAAAATTCACTTTCTTTAACATCAGGAGAAAAGTTGTCACAAGGATGTACGGTTGTGCATTAACAAATAAGAATATCACATTGCTTGCTAATGGTGGTTTATTTATAGCTGATACATAATAAAGTTGTAGTTAATGACAAAACCAGGAAAATCATATCATTTTTCAGCGTTTCTTTAGTCAGTTCAGTTCTTTTTCTGCTGACCATTATTATTTCCACCTTTGTTGTTTTGACCGTTGTTCCCTCCGTTCTGGTTATCTCCTCCGTTTTTATTGTCCCCTCCATTCTGGTTATTTCTCCTCCGTTTTTATTGTCTCCTCCATTCTGGTTGTCTTCTCCGTTCTTCCTGTCCCCTCCGTTCTTCCTGTTTCCCCCGCGACCCCCCTCACGGTTACCCCCATCACGGTTACCACCATCACGGTTACCCCCTCGACCGCCGTCACGACCTCCGTCACGACCTCCACGACCTCCAGGACCTCCAGGACCTCCACGACGGGGACCCTCCTCCTCGTCACCGTCCTCGCCACGTCCTCCAGGGGGACCACGACGGGGGCCATCGATCATTTTCTTTGCCTCTCTCTGGCATTTCTCTGTTCCGTTCTTCACGTCTGGGCAATTCTAAGAAAATGACAAACAAGAAAAATAATTGTTTGATGTTTCGAGTTTATTAGATTGAAGGGATAAATTTCCATTGTTTTAACCTCTAATATGGTTAGTGGAATATAAAGCGTAATTGAATAAATTAATGTACGATTATTGATAATTTAACAAATAATCATAAATTAAATTAGGGTAAACATTTTTAGTGTTAAAATGTTATTCTTCAATAAGGCAACCTATGATGTATAACAGTAAAATAGGCAGTAAAATATTGAAGATATTGTCTCTTGCAATCCAAACCCAAAAATTATACAAAAAGTTTGGATACAGGATATCATTTCGAGTGAACTACATTGAAAAATTCTATGCCAAAAAGTATGTATATAAATGCATAAATTAATGTAAAACGTTTCATCTACATTAATATATCCTGAACTATGGAACGATGTTATTAAAACTATGCCAAAATCGAAGTACAAGAACATTGTACGACCCAATGTTTAAGGTGTCACAGGCGTTAAGCATAATCTTGGAGATGAAACGGACATGGGTGAGGGGATTGCGGGAGAGACGTGTTGGAGGAGGGCCTCAGAAGTTCCGCTCAAAATATTTTTAATTTGTCCCTCCAATAGCGAGCCGTATATTTACGACGAGGCAGTGGGATCTGTTTGTACTGCAGAAAGGTTTGAGAGGACGCGAGATGCGCTCACACATTGCCCAAGGTCGCACTGAGATCAAATATCACCATTCACGAGCTGGCGTAAAATGACGTGTCCGTCAAGTATAAGAAGTGTTTACATTCTCACATTTTGTATTGAGTGTTACGAACCCATCACATAATGAGAGGAAAACCAAAATAATTCATTAATGTTTTGTTTTTGTCTCTATGCAATGATGATTCTTCTGTGGAATGAGGGATTGCAAATAAAAAACATTACGCAACATTTGAAATAAGTATAATGTTATTATTATTCTGAATACAGGCTAGACCATCAACATAAAAAATTATTGTCAGTAAAATGTGACGCGACTTGGGTTCAAGTCCAGAACAATCTTGTCACAGGATACACACCACTCAACTGCTATAACCTAGACCCGGTAAGACCGGTCAGGCCAAGTTTATAGCCTATTATTGATCCCCGTCTTTAGTACAGAAAATATCCATTTGAAAAAAA
>JAMZAV010012335.1:0-22855 GCA_024449915.1 Sweltsa coloradensis | reverse complement strand
CCATTATATGCGGAAACTTGTCTGGAGTTTGGAACCATAACGTAAGACGCCCTACTTGGGGGCCTTCACCGAACCAGACGCCCCTAAAAAGGGCCCAAAAAGGCTGTCAATTACCTCATAAGGTACATGATTGAAACCAATGCCATTTTGTGCTGTGATGTGTACAGATTACGAATACGGTACATATAATAACACGCGTTGTTGGGGGCCTTTTTGCGTTTCAGACGCCATTTTCATGAAAAGGGGCCCTTTTTTATCCGATGAGGTACACACTTGAAAATGGTGTATTAACGAACCAGGATGATGTCTTAGAGTTCAAAAATATACAACAACATTTCTCTGAGAACCGACAGTGTTGGCTCGGGCGCTAAGCGCTCGACTCTGATTCGGGAGGTCCCGGATTCGAATCCCGTCGAGACCGGCAATCCTGACCGAAGGTTTTTTTTTAGGTTTTCCTGTGTCGTTAATGCGAATGCAAGGGATTGAGTCCTCTTAAACAGCCCTCGGACATCCCTTCACAATAATTTGTCCTATTCGCAACATACCTAGTACACCTGAAGAGGGGCATATTGATATGTGAACAAAACCTGTTGATTGATTGGTTTATTAAATAAATAAGTCATTAATGTAAGAATATATTATGAATGATATCAAAGTTCCCTCCTGTTGGTTTTAGACATTTTGTTACGATAAAAATGCAAATTGACAAACATTTTCATCATATTGTCATGTTTTATTACTATTTCTATTGTTTTGTATTAATAAGTGAATTAAATTAATTAACATTCAGAAAATTTCACTTTTATCCTATCACAGTGTTTTACGCATTATTTGCTTTCATTTGATAACACCATGATTATCTTAATTTAATTGATTAATCTAATTATATTAATTACTCATAGAAATATTAGAAGTACATCTTGGGGCCATAAATTTTTGGATTTAGCACATTCGAATTAGTCAATATGCAAATTTGTACGCTTGTTTCACATTTTGCACTACCTAATTTGGCAAACTGAAAGACATCTTTATCCCACTATTATTAGTAGGTTCTGTTTTGTTTTATGGCGTGAATAAAAAAAAATGTAAACTCACAATTATGCTGTGCGCCCCCCAGGAAACACAAGGTGGCATTTCCTTCAATGATTCATTATTATAAATATTGTCAGTCGCTGCATTGTCTTATACTATAGTACAGTTGTTGCATTCTGCTATGCATGTACATCTCGCGCATAAAATATATCTAAAAATATTTGTGTTTGTGATCTGCTATTCGGAACTATTATGGAGTTTCCAAATTAAATATAAACATAGCATCCATTACATCGTTGTCTTTTTCTTTACACCAACTCCCAGTCCCCACTGACTTAGCCCAGGATAAGAAAAAGTGAGGTACTATATTGGGGAACTTTGCTACCTAACAAAGTATTGTGCTTTATTCATTTGTTTATAACGAAAACTATTTTAATATATCAAAATCCGTAGAAAGTGTAAAAATTCAGAATGATTGATTGTCTCATCCAACGTCGTCGTCCTTGCAGAGCCCCCTAAACCCAGATAGGTAGGAAGGCCTATCTTTGTATGAGGGAGAGTTCTATGTATGCATACTTTTGCGTGTTTGAGTGTATATTTGTGCACAGTTTCAAGGCACGATGTAATCTAGGGCCATTTTAGATTAATCTAGGTGCCCGTTAGGGCGCCGCAGCCAAGCCGCGGTGCGCTACACACTCAAGCACCTTATACACCAAGCAGAGTTGGGGTGATTTCGAGGTGTTACCCAGCCGTCATGTAACGTGATGTGAACTTGAAAACTATCACAATCGAGGGGATTTAGGTACCTGACAACACATGCCAAATTTTATTGGGGTACGATTATTCCTTCTTGGTGAAAAAATGGCTTGAAACATGCTCAAAATCACTTTAAGGATGTTAGCTACTGCCTACTACTGCCTACTACTGCCTACTACTGCCTACTACTGCTCACATCTAATACGTCGGCCCGCGATTCTGACCAGACGGGTGGGACTACAATGTTCATATTTTACATGGACATTAAGGTTATAGAATGATAGTCTCTTTTGAAAAAAAAAGTTGAAAAAGTTTGTTGGAAGGCTTCCAAATAAAGGTTTTAAAATAAGCCTTAAACACTTGGCATACAATCAACAAGTAACCATAGTTACTTGACACTTGTTGACGGTATAAGCAGAGTTAGGCGGGAAAGTGCGATACGTAAACAAATAGCGGACATTTAAAATTTTTCTTCTTTGTGTGGAACGAGAAAAGGTGTCATTATACTCTCATAAAACAAATCAGAAACCGTCCCTGGCCTAGGCCCAGATGTGGAAAATTATTTATAATGCAAAAGTGTAGGTCTAAAGTTCCATTTGGCTATAGGACTAGTAAAATTCATACTTACATTACATGTTTGACAAGCCTAGCCAACCCTATGCCAGCACAACATTGTTTTGATATGAACTTGCTCAACTGTTTGTTTACATAATTGCAACAATCAAATCATTTCATACAACTTGTCTTTCGATTGGCCAGCGTTTATGAAGGCACTGCCATCTAGAATAAATATAGAACTTTTTCGAGCTCTTTGCTATACGCAAATCTTTTTAAAGTGTTTGGATTTCGTGATACTCTTTCAACCATAGACATCCTATATAATTGGCTAGACCAGCAGTCGGTGGTCCACTTCCGGTACAATTAGAAGCCATCTTAAAATGACAGTTTACATGTTAATCAAATGGGAGCGATTTGTGGCCAAATAGTTCTCAAGATTGCCGCCAGGTTGACAGGTAAGCATACTAGCCTTTAACACCAAATGATTAGTAAATTCCCTTATGCAATCACTTCGTATTGTTTCTTTTGTTTAATACCATGCTGCACAAGCTAAAACCATATCAAACAATCCAGTAAAATACTTTATTGCATTAAAAAAGCATAAATTAAAACACCAAATCGCCATCTTGAAATGGGCCGGTTGAGTCTTCAATTTGCTACGCTCGCGCCTGTGCGGAGGTATAGGAGACTGCTAATCTAGCCTACTATAGGGGTTTAATTAATATCAATGCTTTCAACTCACAACCCATGACGTTTTCCACGATACCGTTCAAGAATACCAATTCCTTCGAAAACGAAAACGACTTCGTTTTCAAATTGCGTTTTCAACTCATCTCCCACGAACTCAAGAATTGGGGTCCAGTCCTTATACCGTCGTTATACCATGGTTATACCACCTATACCCAGGATGTACATGAATCCGGGTCTAGATATTTTACATCCTATATTGTTACTGCTAATACCATAGAATTTAAATCAACTTTGATAAAAATATTATATTTTAGCAAATAATTTTGTAATGGAACTTGAAAAAGTAATGAGATCACACACATAACAAAAACTTGTAGAAATACAGCCAAACCTTACACACTCAAAAGGAATGAGATCTAAAAAAGGGCCAAGCTCATCTACCCTTCCACATAAACGTACAGTGTCCCATAACAGCATCCTCGAAAAGCTTGGCAAAATAGAATTTGCATGTTATTACGTTTAAATTAATTAGAAAAAAAGAACTTGGATAAACTATTACGTTAAATTAATAATCGCAAATTCTATTTTGCCAAGCTTTTCGAGGATGCTGTTATGGGACACTGTACGTTTATGTGGAAGGGTAGATGAGCTTGGCCCTTTTTTAGATCTCATTCCTTTTGAGTGTGTAAGGTTTGGCTGTATTTCTACAAGTTTTTGTTATGTGTGTGATATAATGATCTAGTATCTATGTGGAACAAAAGAGAAGCAAGTTAAAGCCGATTTAACAAATTTCCCAAAACGTTAATTTTCGCAAATTTCACGATCGAAAAAATAAAAAATAAAAAAATTCGTAACAAGATATAATATTTTACACTGTCATCTGAGTGTAGTATTATGCTATAGATTATGTGGTGAAAAATTTTTTTTTGGGGTAATAGCCCCTTTAAGTAAACAGTACGTCATTTTAATGGAGCAACCCTCATGTGTAGCCAGGTCTGAGTGTCACACCACGGAGCCGGCATCAACATAAAAAGTGAGAGTTAATAATTATCATAATGACTAAAAGCATGTGTGTAATTTTGGGTGACATGCATGTGTGAGTTTGCCCAGTTAGCGTACGTAGTACAAAATGACCTAGAGTTAAAATTTATAAAATAAAATTATATGATAACTTGTTAATTTACATAGTCTCGCCCTAATTAAAATTCAATTTAAGTTGTTATCTGCACTCATGAAATTAGTTAACTTAAAACTGTGACTTCACCCAGAGGCTGCTGCCTAAACGCCCCACTCGTTGGGTACCACTCTGTGACTTCACTCTCTGCTCTAAGCCCTTTGCTCGCGATTGGCTACCTACCAAGTGAAGACACCTTACTAACCCTTGCCGAGACCGACCTGGCAGGGTGTTTAATACCCATAATTTTATAATATTAGGTCGGCGAGTACGAAACACTACTGGTTGCCTCCAACTGGCTGTTTAAACGTAATTTTTTATAAGAAACAGCCCTAGCAAAACATGTACACATGGAACACAATGGCAACACAGGCTCAGCACTGCCTGGTGTCCTACCCAATGGGGGTGGGCCACCAGCCTCACCGCGTGTGCTAGCGTTGAGCCGCGCCCCAGGGCCCTGGGTGGTCACGTTTGCTCGTACCTAGGCTACGCTGTTCAGTACCGCCTGCTGGTACTGGTAGACTGATGGTCTACTTACTTAAAATTAAATGAATCTTAGGGAAGCAAGGTTGCGCATGCACCGTCTCAAGCAAAGAAAGTTTGAATTTAGTGGATGTATAATTGCAAAAAAATTTATTCTAAGTTACACAAATGAATTTAAGTTAGGTCTAATGAAGTTAAAGTTTGATCCAATCAAGCTATACCAATTACTTATGTGCTAGTGAAACACACAAACGTTGGTCTTGTTGTTAGCGTATCTGCTTCCAATGCAGAAGGTCCAGGGTTCGATTCCCGCTAAAGTCAGAAGTTTTTTAACTTCTGATTTGGACTTAAGTCCATCAGTTCTTGTCTTAGGAGTTTGTAAACGGTGACTTTGGAGCCGTCCTAGCAACGAAGCACATAATAAATTTCAGAGTTGTTCTGAATCGGCCTTGTTGATTCTGGCGTTGATTCGCGGGTGTTCGCACTGTCCATACCACTGATTGCTATAATATTTCCTATTAAAAATACCGATCTTTGGTTGGTTATCGCTCACTCGTCGATTGCGTCGGGGCCTGCAGGGTTGGCTTGGTCGCTTTGATTTAAAGTCCCCCACTGAAAATCAGTTATATAACTGAGTGGGTAGACTCTAAATAAAATTTATTTATTTTATTATTTATGGGTACATAGTAATTGAACGAGTGAGCGTAGCGAACGTAGTGATTTCCATTCGACTTAAACGGCCCTAATTGTTTTTCTGCGTGCGTGCGTGTGTGTGTGTGTGTGTGTGTGTACGTTGAAAATCAGCCGAATCGCTGAACAGATTGCGCTAAAATTTTAAACAGACATCCGGTACGAGTTTATTGAGAACTGCTAACAAAATCAGCAAGATTCATTGCGATTTAAACCTACAAGAAATGATAAACTGAAAAATAGACTTCCAATGTTTAGAAATTATTTTAACGACAATGTTTTAGATTTTGAAAAGATATTTTTTGTTTGTTTTTCGCCTGGCCGTGAAATGCCGTGCCCATGCAAGGTCTGTCGAATGTTGGACGTCAAGGTACCCCCAAATTCCGCTCGTAGATTGAGTAAACCTTGCAATATTTTCACGTATTTCGTACTGGCTATGTTTTCCATAGTATTGTCACAGATGATAGACTACACTGCGTTATATGCATTTCAAAACACGTTTAATAATTTTTTAAATACAATTTAGGAATAACAAAATCTTTCCCGACCAGGGGATTTCTTTTTCTCTTCCTACTCGTTCTTTTCACTTTTTACTTTTTACTTTTTCAACTTCTCCGTGTAAAGCGGCCTTAAGGGCGCTTTAGCCAACTAGACTTGGGAAACGCCAAAGTCGTTGTTAGACGAGTGAGCGAGTCATGTGGTGAGTACCCGGGAACATTTGCATTTATGTTTGATATTTATATTCGTATTAATAATTTTTTTTTAAGTTTAGTAGGTATACGGGCGCGTCAACTGTAAGACCAATGCGCCTCTCTAGGCTATGGTAGGTTAGGTAGGCCTAATGTAGGGGGAAGAAAAGTAATGTAACCGGGTACTCAACACATGGCTCACTCACTCGTTTAACAACGACTTTGGCGTTTCCCTAGTAATAAAAACCAATCAGCTTCTGCTGTCTACTCAACACTGTTCCACGTCATCGTCCATTCCTGTTCCTTTGTCTTCTTGCTGATGATGCGAAGTCGATGGTCGGGGTGATGCGTAGGCGCGTCGTGAGAGCGTCCCATTGGAGACGGAGACCTTGGCGTCTCGACGACTCTCTTCGGGCGCTACGGCACACGCCCGCCGGTTAAAGATGGACCTCAAATTTCTGGAAGGAGGGAGAGTTGCGGCTACACGTCAGCATGATGGTATGTGGGATACCACGTGGTTCGATTATTATTGGCACATTGCACGTGCACCCTAATCACGTCACCGCAAGAGTGATCCGAAGATCGTAAAGGTATACTTGACTTGAGACTATGCTCCCCGAAGCTGAAGCTGTTAGAAGTTACGAGTTAACCATGTGGTTGCTGTGGTCGTCATCGGAACGACGCTTGTTTACGGGTTCACCATAGAGCTAAAGGATCAGCAAAAACGCACCCCGTTGTAATTTCAATACGATTAAATTAAATGGTTAATAGACTCCTCCTCTCCCTCGCCAATCGGCATTCCCCATTGTGTGCGGGGGTCTTGATGCCTCCATGGCTCTCGGAGCGACGCCTTGGTGGTCTGACAAACCTGGAGACCGTAACAAATGCAGCTAGTCTCGTCACTGGTTCGTCTAGAAGTGACCGTGCTGTCGATTCAGCCGGCTTGCAAAAGCGAGGACACCGGAAACGGGTGATTTCTCGCCAGTGCACCCATTGGTCAGATATTCAAAGATGCTGCGGCGCGGTCTCCTTCTGTCTTGTCATTGGCGGACTACGCCAACCCGAGAGCCTCTGCCAAAACTCACATTCCTGAGCTTCGTTTCAGTCGAGCTCGCCGGTTTCCGAATTCTCACCGATCGGGTTTGAAATCTTGAAGCCTCCGACACTTTTCCAGCTAGGTACAAATTTATCATTGACGTGACGTCACGGATAGGCCACAACGTACACTCAAAACCAAAAACATGAGCCGTATAGCTCCACTGTGGAATGCTGCACACAATCAACCCTAGGTTGATGAAGCAGGTTAGCTGCTTATTATTTGAATAGGTATCTGCAAATTACCACACCCAAGATGATTGATTCACTAATTAATTAAAGTCCGGAAATTATCAACTGGTTTCCGATGAGACAAATTATGCAAATCATAGCGATTTTCAACACAAAAAATAAAATGATCTAGGGCTAGGGCCGTCACAAAACTATTACAAACTTTATTGCATGGCCCATTAAAATTAAAATTGCGGGTAACATCAGGCTTCATTTTACAGGAAATAATAAGAAAATTTTAAATAACTGTTCCAAGACTTAAGATAAGAAGAGTCTAAAAAATATAACGAGTAAAGAGCAAGAAATGGTGTTATTTATTAAATAGAAATAACTTGACCCAACAAACTTGATAAAACAATATTTGTAAATAGATTTACGAATAAATGGTCGTAGTAGGAGAGCTAGAGAATGATATTTTTCTCGTGCATCTTACGTGGAAGAGTATTGCGGTAAGTTGTATTCTATCAGGTAGTTGGATTCAAGTTTTTGCACTTTCTCTGCAGGTTATGCTATGCTGCAGAGGGCGTCGGGGGCGTCGCGACGCCATAACACGTTTCTTTTTAGGGGGATGATTTTTTATCTCGCGTGCCTTTTGTGATAGAGCATTGCGGTAAACTGTATTTTATTGGAGGTAATAGCATACAAGGCTTTTGCACCCACCTTACAGGTCCTGGTTCACTTATTTTTGTAACAGGTCGATTCTGTTGTAAGGTTGAAATGTTTTGTAAACGAACCCAACAACTTAACCTCTCCCTGCCACAGCCCCCAGCCCCTCAACTCATCAATACAAGTTTTTTTGGTACTTTCAAAGGTCGATTTACAAGTCAATGCACCCATTCACAACTACCTCGCCTAAATAAGATGTTACGGGCTTGAGCCAACGGTGAATGGTAGTGGTAAACAATGAATATGTAGTGTATTTTCTTGCGTGTTTATGCATAATAATATGCTTGGACATTAGGTCAATTTTCACTTAGCTTAGTTGACCGTAATACGTAATTATGATACAATTTATACGACCATACCTGAAGGTAAGCCGCTAGTAGTTATATTGTAACTTGTTTGTTGGGGTAAATACAAAATAATGTGAACATAATGTAATAAGATAAATTTTCACTAAAATACTTAATAACATTCAGCATTTCATACGCA
The DNA here is from genome assembly GCA_024449915.1 of Sweltsa coloradensis. Classification (NCBI taxonomy): domain Eukaryota; kingdom Metazoa; phylum Arthropoda; class Insecta; order Plecoptera; family Chloroperlidae; genus Sweltsa; species Sweltsa coloradensis. The sequence goes on along the minus strand of JAMZAV010012335.1, from coordinate 14,305 downwards.
TGGTCATTGTACAAAGTGTCGGCTACGAGTGTTATAACTTACAATTGGGATAAATAAAGATAATTACCACCCCCCACTCCCCGCTCTAACTTAGGCTACACAACAAACAACAAACACAACATCAAAGAAAACATAATGTCTAAGAAGTACTTATGATCTTATATCTTAAATTATTTGGAAATAATTATGTTCGATAAAATCCCGCCCGATGACTAACTAAATAAAAACACCTATTTTTTCCCATACATCTTGGCATTTTGCCGACCATGGAAATTTTGTAACCACAATTCTTTATTGTATTCACTTCAGTTTTGTTTTGTTTCTTGTTGGGATAACTTTCAGAAATAGGCCTACTCACTGAGATATTATTTTGATTTGCATATTTTTTTGTTTCAATTTCCTTAATCACTCATACATGTAGCCGTTTTGACGGTTTTACGGACGGAGGCGGGTTTCTTATAATAATAATAATCCAAGAGACATCCACCGTTTACGGATTACGGATAACTTACATCCTAACCCAAAAATTAATACAATATCTGACTGACATCTCTGAGTTACTTTCCATCTTTACAAGAAAGTGCGAAACTAGTTACACTTATCAATGGCAATTTTTGGAAAAATAAGTATTTTTGGTTTTTATGTGTTTTAGAAGTAGTTATGGGGCTTTGCTGAACAAAAAAAAAAGAAAATATAAGAGATGAATCAAAACGAAAACTTATTTTGATTAATTTGTCATTTTCTAGGGGGAGCGAGAAGATACTTTCGCCCCCCGTCTGTGAGCTCAGGGGGGCAAGCTACCCCCGTGCCCCCCCCCCGGCTCCGACGCCTACTTTCACCCCCGTCTGTGAGCTCAGGGGGGCAAGCTACCCCCGTGCCCCCCCCACGGCTCCGACGCCGCTGGGTAGAGCACATGTTGACGGTAACTGACAAGAAGCTGTTTGCTCGTCCGGGAAGAACTCGATGTACATGATGAAACTTTACATAGTTGCCAATCAAACATAATTTTATTGACAGCTTTACAGGACAGTCGTAGCCAGGATCAATCCACGAACTTGGACGAATATTGCCTTTTTTATAAATCCAAAATCCTGAAGATCATTTTTTTTAAATATTATTTAAAAGAAGTAATTTGTTTTAAAAGTGTTATTGCAAAGCCGAATATTTCCTCTTCTGTGACAACTACCCACAATTTGAAACATCTGTGGTGTCAGTCGGTCCAGCTGATCGGCCCAGTAGGATCGCACGCCGCTGCACGGTCGCCTGATGCACGCGGTGACGTCACAACCAGCACGTCACGCGCTGTTGCCAGATGGAGCACCGACCTCGGTGTCTTGCCAACCTCAGTCTTGTAGTTGTCAGCTGCAACTAGGAAAACGCCAAAGTCGTTGTTATTATTATTGGATATTGTTTAACGTCTCATATTTATGCAACTTGGCTAATCGAGACGAAGGGAGGGACGTCAGGGATGACGCGGGGGGACAAGGGGTGGACTGGCCTGTGCTGGTCAGAACCAGCCACAAGCGTATGGGGAGGGCAGGGGTTCCCCCACGTCGTGGTTGTCTCCGTCTGTGTCATATCATCCGTCCGTGTTGTCATTGTCGTCGCCGTCGAGGAGGTAGTCAAAGGGAAGGGGAAAGTTCCCCGACGTTGTTAGACCAACGCCGGTTACTAGTTACATCATCTCACTAGCAGAAATATGAACGTATGCAAAAAAAATGTTAAAATATTTCTAATAATGGTGGGTATTGACTGGGGGGGGGGGGGGGCAGCCTGAATCAGTGTTGAATTCAGGCTTCTCATCCCGGGGGGATATCAAATAGGGACCAAGTACGGGGGGTTTGGGGGACAAAGACCCCCAACAATATCGCCGCAGGCTAAAATTTTGAAAATCACGTTTATAGAGTACGTTTGGTGCGTTTTAGAAAAACGTTGTGGGCTGAATACAATACCAAAAAGTGTAGTTTTTGTGTTGACTGTTGATGTGTTGTGGACGCTAAAAGTTCCTAAACATCCGCTAGATTTTACCTTCAAACCGCTAGATTCACAAAACGGTCATTTTAGCAACGAAAGCAAAGACAATATTTTGAAAACAGCGTGAAATACTGTTTTTTACCATTTTATTTTTAACGGGGCCCCCTCAACTAGCGGGCAGGACTGGGCCCGCCCCGCCTACGCGTATGTTACCTGATAATAGTGTTTTCTCATGCTCAATGGTCCACCCTGTATTAGTCAAGCGTGACTGCGAGCCAGCCAACGAGGTAGAATAGGTTGGAGCCAACATAATGGGGTCCGGAGAATGTTCTAAACAGAAGTCGGAACTCTTCGAATGACCATACATTCACATACAGTAGCCTTCCATACCCGTCTAGGGTATGGTAAACCACAATAAAATAAATAATAATACATTCACAAATCTAGTTCCTGACCTCGTGAGTTACCCACACGTTTTTCGTAGGGTCTGCCTATTTGATTACAGTTTACATTTACAAACATAAACCTAAACAAAAACCTTCAAAGCAACATGTTCGAGCCCTTTCAAAAACGGCAAAGTGACATTTAAAAATGAAGGAATATATAGTGCATGGTGTCAATTTATTCCCGGGTCCCCCCGAATGACAGTTCCCGGGGGGGAGCCCCCCCTGGATTATAGCTGGACTCAACACTAGCCTGAATTCAACACTGAATACACGTGAACGAACGTGATGTGTATTTCTACGGAGCCGAGCCTCCTAGGTTAGCCAGTCAGCTGTGCTGTGACGTAGTGTTTGCATTTATTGATCCGCTTGAAGCGGCAGACGAGACGAGACTCTGACCAGCGCAACAAGCAAGAATGCTCTCAGGGCTGTCCAAACATCGCCTGGCGCGAGGCGGTCGATCCCATGTCTTAGGTAGGTCGATCTTCAAGAATCAAGCCTGCACACTGCACAGTTATAAAGAAGGCAAACTTACAAATATGAAAAAACAATTATGTTAGCAGTATTATAATCAATGTCACAACTGGTGTTAGTATCGGTTTAGAATTAAATATATATACATTCTTCTCCATTGTTATTCAGGCAGACTGCAAATAAAATTACATTATGCTATGCATTTTCATTAATTTGATGAATATTCTGTTTCTTGCTTCAATATCATTGCCTTGGAAGCTATGCCTTCGTTAATGCAGCGTTTTCCGTTTGATTAACAGAACAGTTGTTGATATCCGTAATTCATGCGCCATGCGCGACTCCGCATCATAATCATGCACACACAGATGGGTTTATTTGAAGTTGAATTACATAGAACTGCATGCATTATTTGCAGACAGTAGCACGATTAAAGAAGGCTTTCAATGACAGGACGTATGCCTACGAGAAGTTAGCCCCTTGCGAAAATGTCACATTTTTTACACCAGTATCATTTGTGAATCGTATTGTGCACGCCAGAGGCGGACTGGGGGGGTAGGGGCCCCGTACGGAAAGTACCTTCGTGGGCCCCAAAGGGGTCTGGGGCGAAGCCCCAGCCGCCGGAGGCGAAATTTTTTTCGCTTCATTTTACTCTCAAGACGGCTTTTAAAGCAATCTGAGGTATATTTTGAACGGATAGATGAAGTGACCTAGTCATTAAATATTGTGGTATACCTCAGATAATATCGAAATTTGAATTTGAAAAACAGTACAACACATTCAATGAGAACAGGGCCGTAAGTAGGCCTAGGCTTTAAAAATACACGGGTATGAATCAAGGGCGTCCGCAGGAATTTTGTTATAGGGTGAAAAATTTAAATTTATACTTTCGTGGGACATGTGTGGGGGGTTTGGGGGGCGAGCCCCCCAATAATAGCGCCGCAGGCGAATTTTTTTTAAACCAGGTTTTAGAGTGCGTTTGGTGCGTTTTTGAAACCAAAATAATGTAATTATTGTGCAGTCGATACTCAAAACAAAACCGCCAAATGGAATTGAAACGCTAACGTCCTGACGAGATTAATTAAGAGTTTAGTATAATGTAAAGAAAATCGTTTTCATCAGTTCTTGTGATGGGTTACATTACACTCTTATTAACACGGTACAATGTCCCAAAAATCGTTGAATATTAATGTAAATAGTTATATTATTCGACTCTTATTAATATGTTAATAAAATTGCTTTATAGAGGATTCTAGGGGGGACGCCCTTAGTATGTTTGGGTTAAGTCTGACCTTGTATAAAATAAATAAATAAAATAATGGTGGGAGGTCCCATCCCCAAGGTAATACGGGTCCGGAGCGCAATGCAGCGCCAGTAATTTTTTCGATTCCTACAGATTGGAGTATTTAAACGAGTTTTAGTCAAAAAAGTAGTGGTGTCTGGACTATTATTCTATTAGCAATTAAAACATGGTCTACCCCAGTTTTTACCCGGGTTACCAGCCCCTGGTTACGGCGGTGAATGAGAATATAAATTATTATGGTCTAATTTTCCCAACATAATTACATGCGGAGTTTTTATATCATTTTATGTAAATGAGAGGTATGGAAAAACTTAGAAGTGAATAAAAAACACTTTGTAGCGTTATCAAAAATGCATTTCTTTGGAAAATCAGCTGTTACACATCCATATATTTTTACGTGTACCGGTAACAAAAGTAATAATACTAAGTTACAGCAATACTAATAATAATAATAATAATAATAATAATAATAATAATAATAATAAAAATCTTAATAATAATAAATAGGAAGCTTCGCAAACGCTTTTTCAGGCGCGTTGAGGTATGAGCGTAATTTTTTGTTAACAAAAAAACGTAAAATTGCGATTTTCATGAGAAATAATATTTCCATTGCGCTAAAAAAAGTAGCAGTTCTAAGTTCAGAGATTTCAAAGGCCTCCAGAAAATTTCATCGCAATTGGATTTTTAGCAAAATATTTGCTGAATTTTGTATTTGTTGAATGTAACAACAAGGATAAACAATAAATAAGACGATACAACATAATAGTCCTGATATCATTAATAGTCCTGATAACATTTTAACAGATATATAAAAAAGGCAAACATTTTTTATTGATGAAGCAATTTCCCCTAAGCCAAAATATTAAAACAACGCGGGACAGAAAATTTTGGACCATAGCATGGCTTGCTAGTCATAAAAGGCGAGGGAAGAGCGTATAGGTCCACCTCGCAAGACATCAGTTAGCAAGAAGGGGAGTATAATAATCCCTGACACTAGAGGCGAGCTGCGGTCGTCGTCGATGACATTTCCATTTCCTTTGACGACCCCCCCCCCCCCCCCATTAAGACGACGACAATGACTACACGAACGATGACAAAGGCAATGACGACCACGACGCGAGAACCCTCTCTCCCTGTCCCCTAGGATAGAGTGCGCATTATGTACTATCCACAACCTAGTCAAAACACCTGAAGAGGGTCATACATTGCACCCTAAAACAGGTTTTCCTTGAAAAAAAATTATATAGGCTAGGCCTATAAAACAATTGTAGCGACCGCCACCTTCTTTCCATCACCCTCTCAGCACATACTCATTAGGAAATTGCTGCTATGGTGTCTACAAAATATTTTGCTGTTGAAAAACGTAAAATGTAAGTTTCTTAGAAAATTCTTAGGTGTCTTCTTCATAGCGTATGCATATGAATTTTGAGATTATTCTTGATACCTTTAAGTGTTTTTCTGACTTATAAAACATTTTTTTTAAATAATTCAGGTATTATTTCAGTTTTTTTGGGGATTTTCGAAATTTTTATAAAAATGTGATCCATTTTTATCGGGGCCCCTGTTTCGCGGGGTTTGCGGGGCCCGCCGCTATGCCAGTGGATATATCGACTATTCCCCTCAACCCTTACTCTGCCATTAGTAATCGTAAAAATTAATACCGACAGACTGAGTGGCAAATAACGATAGGCCCCTGTAGGCACCAAGGTACATCCAACATGTATATTGTCTTACCTTTACGTTTTATATGAATATTCGAATGACTGTTGATGTGCTCGTTTAAACCTTTGCAATTTTAAGACAAATAATATTTTCATTTAAAAACTCTAGATGTTAGGGTTGGGTTGGGGGCCCCTAGGGGCCCCCAACCGGGGGGGCCCCGTACGGGATTCCGTAGTTCCGTACCTGCCAGTCCGCCTCTGGTGCACGCATGCATTTTATTTCGTTTGTGCACAAGCGATGTGGCCGCAATTAACCCTCTCCCGTGCATATTACACAGCAGAGGAACACAAGCACTTTGCAACGCTTTAGGACGCTATGCGGCGGGGTTGGGGGGTGGCTAGCTTCACAGGAAGTGGAAGTTAGCCACCACCCCCCGGCCCCCACCCCTCAAGCCGAAATTTCACGATTGTTAAACCTGTGACGTTTCTGCATCATTAATGCAGTTTGTGCACGCATTCATGTCGTCTGTTCACAAACGATGTAGTTACTATTAAAGAAATTCTGGTAGGTCTACCTACACGTGAAGCTATAGCTGCCTTCCCTCCACCCGCATCGTTTGTGCACGTATTTATTTCGTTTTTTCACAAACGAGACAGCTTCACATGAAGATATCATCGCCTCCCCCAGAATGATATTTAATTGCGGCCACGTAGTTTGTGCACAAATGAAATAAATGCGTTCACAAATCGTTTACAAACGATTCACAAACGATACAGGTGTAAAACATTTGATGTTTCCGCATGGGGGGGGGGGGGGGGTGGTTAGTAGTAAAGCGCTTTTTAAATGTACTGAAACAGTGTTGATTATGAGAGTTTTCTGGGTTTGTTAAGTCATCACAAAATTAAGCATTGACTTAATGATTACCAGTGATAAGTTTTCAGCTGAGCAATAAGATAAAGATTTGTTTAGATTGGGTTTTTATTAATCATCTAATTAAGAGACAAATATTCGATATTGCACGACAAACGACACCCATGTTTGTTTCTACACAAACAAGATGCTAATTGGTTCATAATTTCAAACAAATCTTATTATCAAGCGTTAACTTGACCTATTAACCTAAGCCCCTTATTTGGTTCTCGGAATTATGCGATCTTTGGCTGACCTCTTGTTGTATATCTGGAAAATAATATATTCTCCATCAATATCATGGCGGCAATAATCACGTGCGGTGCATAAAGTAAGGCATTGTTGTTTTGTTTGCTCGGGAAAACAACTAACGTTGGTAATTATTTGTGCTATTTATAGAGCGGAACGTCGTCGTCGGGGAACCCCTTCCCTTTGACTACTTCCCCGACGGCGACGACAATGACAACACGGACGGATGATGACACAGACGGAGACGACCACGACGTGGGGGAACCCCTGCCCTCATCATACGCTTGTGGCTGGTTCTGACCAGCACAGGCCTGTCCACCCCTTGTCCCCCCGCGTCATCCCTTACGTCCCTCCCTTCGTCTCGATTAGCCAAGTTGCATAAATATGAGACGTTAAGCAATATCCAATCCAAAAAAAGTAATGGCAGTGGTTACCTCCTATCGAGAGAACCCCCCCCCCCCGACCTTGGTGTCTACTGGTACTCATATTAGGTTACCAAATTCCCTAACTTTTCTAGATTTAAAACCACATTTTTTCAGACTCTAAATTTGGCTGATTGCGAAAGTAAATTTTATAATTTGCCCCTTTCCTATTTATTTTGAATTTCATAAATTTGATTTTATTAGTTCTAGAGATTTTTGAGAAAAATATGGAATTTCCCGAAACATACACGACGGTGAACATTAATGTAAACAACAGCTGTAACAGTGATGTATAATATGCAACGTAGGAAAAAGACAGTCAACCATTTAACCAGGGTATGTGCAACAAAATGTACACAAATGCACACAAAATAATTAATGATATGTAAAAAAGCTAAATTTGAAATAATTATAATTATATATATTGCAACAATGAGTAGCAGTGCCAACCAGGTACCCCCAGTGGCGGATCTAGGACATAATCATGGGGGGGGGGCGATTTGCGTGTGCATGTACAGTCGTGGGAAAGGGACTAAGCGCGGACGCACGGGGGGCATGGGGGCGGAGCCCCCCATTAATTGCGCCGCAGCCGAAAATTTTGAAAATCAGGTTTTTAGAGTGCATTTGGTGCGTTTTAGAAAAAAGTGGTGGGCGGAATGTAATACGGAAACAATGGAGTTTGTGTGCACCAATTTGTTTTGTCGTCATATCGAGTTTACAATTTACAGCATTGGCCTAGATTGCAACATTATTATAAACGTTTGATCTTATTTTCAATTCATCATTTTATTTATTTATTAAACGTCTATCCTATTTAGTTAAAAAACGATTTACATAGAAGGACAACTTAATAAATCGAAGTACACTGATGCAGACACATTTCAGAGGCAAACTGATTATTTCTGACAACATAAAGGAAAGTTGGATTTTATTGGGAGTTCTAAATAAATAGCGCCGCAGGCGAAAATTTTGAAAATCAGGTTTTTAGAGTGCATGTGGTGCGTGCACAATAAAATAATAAAATCATTTTTTTTTAATTTTTAAAGAATCATGGGGGGGCGATCGCCCCACCGCCCCCCCCCCTGTATCCGCCACTGGGTACCCCCTTGTAGACTAGTTTAGTGGTAATATTCATAATTATCTTAGTATTAAACAGAGCCTATAAATTAACAAAGACTAATTCAACTCATCAGTGATATCAGTATACCGTACTTTAATGATTATTATGTAACTTGAACTATTTCAAAACAATTTAACAATAATAAACTTCAGTAAGAAGATAAAATAAACCATTAGAAATCCTGGAAATGGACACTAACTTGCCGACTTGACTGTACCCAGCTGAGATTGGAAAATCAATATTTTTGTAAAACGAAGACGAAAGACATGAGATAGAAAGAGAGAGCGCACTGTAGATCGTCCGAGTATTGGAGTAGGCCTATCGGGATCTAGGTGTCGGAGGCTACGTTCTACGTTCGTTCCACCCACTATTATTATCTGTGAAAGAGGCTTCCAGAAGGGCGAAAGCAGACTGGACGAAAATGTTCTCGTGGAGTCGAGAGGAGAGCGAACAAAACAGAAATATTGATTACTAATTGAGTAATTGATTATAGATAGGAACTATGTTCGTATTGTCTACGGACGGAATTCAAGGAACAAGGCCTAAGGGTAGGGGTGTAGGAATGTTACACTCGGGCCCACGACAGCAAGAGGGGGACACGGAAAGGAAGTAGGGCCAGGGGCGGATTGGGGAAGAAAACCGGCCCGGGCAATCTGTTGTGAACGGCCCAAAATTATGAGCGGAAAACCGCGGGGCCTGGGGCGGAGCCCCAGCCGCCGGAGGCCTTTTTGCCAAAGGCGAATTTTTTTGGACCTATTATTAGTTAGTTCCCGATTTCTAGGCTCAAAAAAGACATTTTGAGGGCCTTATCCTGCTCCTCCCTAATTATGCCACTGCCTTCACTGCATACCTTCAGGCACCCATTCGCGTCCTATCCTATCCTATTTTAGCGTGTTGTTTTATATCCCGAAATTTTTGTAACAATCAAAAAGCGTGGATTTTGTGAGTTTTAATGTAAAGACGGATGTTTGTAAAAATTCTTATAGCTCATGGCTTGAGAGCGTGCGCCGATAACCTAAATATAGTTGTCCTAAGCAAGTAGTAGTAGTGGACTAACATATAATTGGATGAGCGTAGCGAAGATTTCATTCGACTACACTGGAGAAAAAAATCCGGAATGTTTTTTTTTTTTTTGGGGGGGGGGGGGGTTTTTGTGTGTTTGTCCACACGATTCCGGCTAAACCGATACTCCAATTGCGATAAAATTTTCTGGAGACCTTTGAAATCTCTGAACTTAGAACTGCACGGTTCGAAAAATCGATCAAAAAATTATTTCTCATGAAAATTGCAATTTTATGATTTTTTTCGATGTTCTTGTTTTTTCTGTTTGTATTTTTGTGTGTTTGTTATCACGATTCCAGCTAAACCGATAATCCAATTGCAATGAAATTTTCTGGAGGTCTTCAAAATCATTGGACTTAGAACTTCCACGTTTTTGAGCGCAATCAAAAGATTATTTCTCATACAAAACGCAATTTTACGATTTCTTTTCGTTTTTCTTATTTCTTCTATTTGTATTTTCGTGTGTTTGTTAACACGATTCCGGCTAAACCGATACTCCAATTGCGATGAAATTTTCTGGAGACCTTTGAAATCTATAAACTTAGAACTGCACGGTTCAAAAAATTGATCGAAAAATTTTTTCTCATGAAAATTGCAATTTTATGATTTTTTTCCCGATTTTTTTGTTTTTTCTGTTTGTATTTTTGTGTGTTTGTCAACACGATTCCAGCTAAACCGAAACTCCAATTGCGATAAAATTTTCTGGAGGCCTTAAAAACCTTTGGACCTGCCACGTTTTTGAGCGAAATCGAAAGATTATTTCTCATGAAAAACGCAATTTTACGATTTTTTCCCGTTTTTCTTATTTTTTCTGTTTGTATTTTTGTGTGTTTGTTAACACGACTCCGGCAAAACCGAGACTTCAATTGCGATGAAATTTTCTGGAGGCCTTCGAAATCTCTGAACTTAGAACTGTCACGTTTTTGAGCGCAATATAAAAATTATTTCTCATGAAAATCACAAGTTTACATTTTTAATGATTTAAAAAAAATCTTTTACTTATAAAACCTACGTGCTTTATCCGATTGTAATGATTTTTTCACAGAACCTTTATTTTACGAATTGATATATTTGTGTGAAATTTGAGCGTAATCTAAAAATTATATCTCATGAAAATCGAAATTTTTACTATTTTATTTTTATTTTTAACATTTCTTTGACTTATAACAACTACATGCTTTATCCTATTGTAATGATTTTTTCACAGCACCTTAATTTTATGAATTAATACATTCGTGTGAAATTTGAGGTCATCGAAATATTATTTCTCATGATAATCGCAATTTTACGATATTTTTCGATTTTTAAAATTTCTTCGACTTATTACACCTACATGCTTCGGTACTTTATCCATTCAATTACAGTCGCTAACTATACTTGTTCGACGATAGTAAATTTTTTTTAAACAATATAAACATTTTCAATCCCTAATAAACATTTTTTAAAAATAAACAATATTTTTTAACTTCATATAAAACAGGTGGCGCGATAATACAACCTACCCGGTTGACGCGCCCCTGATCCTCATGTCGTTGTAAAATTTAAAACAGTATAACCAAGCGTGTTCGCAGGCCATTAGCAATGGGAAAATGAAATCAATTTAAATACCATTTGCAAAACACATGGCAGCTCAATGCACCAATTACGCTCATCCATCAACGCGGCGGGACTTAAGCGTTTTCCTAGTATTACAACAAGTATTGTTTCAACTTATCTGAATATCCTTTCTGCATTGTTTTGACTAGTTTACTATTTACTACTACTAATTTACCCCTAACATCTTTAAACTACTGTATTCAACATTTAGGTCAACCATTCAAAATTACCGATACGACGCCGCCTTTATACTCAGACTAAGCATTTCTGCCGACCGGCCCTACCAACAGACCGGCCCACCGGGCATTCGCCCGGTTGCCCGGCGGCCCAATCCGCCCCTGAGTAGGGCCCATCAAGCAGCCTTACACCCAGGCCTTTGAATTCATTAGCTACGATGTCAATTTTTATCAAAACTAATAAATAATTAATTCATGGACGTCCACAAGGGGTGGGGGAGCAGGGCAGTTGTTCCCCTTGCAATGTGACGAGAGTCGAGAACCAATTTTATAATGCAAAGTTAAGTCGAGTCAAAGTCAAGTCAATAGTGAATAGATGAAAATTATTTACGTCAAGGGAATTTCATCTTTCCGTCAAATCAAACACTATATACAGTTGAGAGAATACTGGGACATTCCCTCTCACCCTCAGATTGCAAACCGGTACAAATCGTCATTTTAATGAGTGTCTCGGTACACCGGTACAAGTGTTCTGTACCGGTCCGGTGCGAATTTAGTTTTGATTGCAAGACGGCGGCTTGTTGCAGTCTCCAAGCTCGAGTTTGGGCATCCTTTTCAAGTATCGATCGAACGGGAAGCGTTATCTCTACCGCTTGCTACGTAGGCCAAAGAAGATAATATCCACTACCATATTTGGAGCCAGTGGCGGAACTAGGCGCCCGCAGGGCCCGCAACTGCGGGCGGGCCCAGGACCGTTTAGGGGCCCGTTAAAAAAATAATTAATAAAAAAACAGTTTTTCAACCTGTTTGAAAAATATTGTATTCGTTTTCGATGTTGAAATCATGGAGTACTGTACTGTACAGTACTGTACTGTACTGTACTGTACTGTCGTACCTGAAATGACCGTTTTGTGAATCGCGGTTTGAAGGTGAAATCTAGCTACTTAGGAACTTCGATACATACAAATGCAATAAAAATAAAAAAGCGCATGTAATAAATAAACATAATTAACTAATTGTTTTAAACAAAAATTTTTTAAATTAGAAATTAAAAATGCTGGGGGCACAGGGTAGGCCTAGTAGTAGTTAACCGTGTGCCGAGTGGCGCCGGAAGTGCTTTTAAATTAGGGGGGGGGGGGGGGGGGGGTGGGGCAGAAAGCACTTAGCTAGTGCGTGTTGGGGCGCATAGGCCCAGGTTTTGTTTTATTTGACATTGCTAATTGAGCAATTAATAGATTTTAGTTTTGCTTTCGTCGATAATATATCAAACTGAAAATACACGTCTTGCTATAGTTCAAAAAATTTTGGGCCCCACTTCAAAATTCAACGATGCCTTGTTAACGATATTTCAATTGCCATTTCCCCCCCATGATTTCGCAGGGGGGGGGGGGAGGAGCAAGTAATCCCTCTTCCTCCTCGGGTACGGGCACCACTGTATGCCTCATGATCAAATTGTGTACTTGGCTTTAAATACACAATCAAAATTATTCAAAACAAAATATGTAAAACACTGACATAAAAGAGATATTTGAATCCACACAAATTTCAGTCCGAGTTGAGTAAATTTGGGTTGAGCTAAAATGTTGCATCAGTGTAAAATAGGATTGAGTTTGGGGTTATAGAATGTAGTTAATTTGACTTTAAATAATTTTATGGTGATGGTGGTGGTGTACTCATGTTTATTTTTGCAGCGAAAAATGTAATGTTTAATTTTTCATTCCGTGTTTTTATGTTCTATGAAAATAAGACGAATCATTTAGCCTTAGCTGAACTCGATTTTAGGGTTTCCTAATTTCGCGCGAAAGGAAATTGGCCCCCGAAGTCGAGCTTAGATGGCTGAGAAAAGGACTCCTACGTAGCATACGGTTGAGATAGCGCTTCCGCGCTCGGCCGCTTCCCCTCTCATCGATCGAGCCGCTGCGCTAGCCAGGCCAGGCAGCCGCAGACAGTTTCTCCCGAGCTCAGGTCTGAACTACACGTCGACATCAAGCTAGCTAGTCGTCGCATCGCAGTGTAGTGAAACATCATCGAACATTGTCAACGATGAAGACAGAAGAAGTTGTTCTACGTTCTACACCCACACAAACATTACGATATAGAAAACATCTCTCCAAGTGCAAGAAAATGGACAAGTTCGACCTACTGCAGCCGTGTTCTGTGCGCATCGCACACACAGTCAAGTTTTCATCCAGCGAGCCTACACGTAGCAATGGAGTCGCGTATGGACAGTGATTTACAACGTATTGACTTCAAACTGTACAAGATTCAAGATTGCTGTTTAAATACCGAAGATTCGTGTGTTTGTCGTGGAAATCTTGGTTTGGCCCACGCCGCATTGGGATTCCACTTGGCCGACGCCTCGAAGTCTCGAACATTCCAGACGGTGACGTCACTACCTGCGCGCGCTGTAGCCGGCTCCAGTGGCGAGCCACATAGTGGAGTTACTACTTCACACACGAAGACGGAAAAGCCTGGTTTGTTTAGGCTTTCCCAGTTACAACCACAATGAACATTCAAGGTAACAACATTGCTAATAACGTCACTTCAACATTGCTGCTAGTTTCAAGATTGCCTCAATAATCAAAGGGAAAAGCCGACCGACTTTTTACCATCGCCAATTTCACAAAACCACAAGCAATAACATTCAAGGTAATTAATTTATCGTTTCAATATTTGCTAGGCCTACAACTTTACTTCAAGAAAACCACTTCAAGATCCCGTACTGATTCGCTTCAAGATGGCTGCCTCAATATTATTGGGGGTAGCCCGCCCCCACAATAAGATGCTCCCGTTCAGATCCATTGCTTCAATATTACTTTAAGATTCCGTACTGATTCGCCAAGTGGGGCCTCAAATTTATTGGGGGTAGCCCGCCACCAAATAAGACAGTCCAGTTCAAATCCATATTTTTTTTGCTT
>JAMZAV010012334.1:0-18171 GCA_024449915.1 Sweltsa coloradensis | reverse complement strand
TCCCCGGGCCAGTTTTGTTTAAAAAGCCAAAACCTATTGATGTTCCCAAACGGTTCAAGTTTTTTTTAAATACCTTGATTTCAAAGGGTTGAATTAAAAATCGATTGCGGAAAACATTAAAGGGCTGTTTACAAAATCATAGGTAAAATGTATTGATCTAGACACAGACATTTGAACATGAAAGAACAATAACCAAACAATAATGTCTAGCTCTTGTCGATTTTTTACTTTCGCTTACACTACAGTATCATCTATGTCTGGAGAACTGACGTCACGATAACAATGTATTCTGATAACAAGAAATTAATTCTGTTTGGATATTTTGCTTCAACCTAGAACGAAAAAATAGGACATGCTCTAAAAACGAAATTGAGTTTGTTTTCAATGCTAAACTTGTGAAGTCAAATGGGTTAAATTTAAGACCTGATGTTCTAATAGGCCAAACAACTTTAAGTGGGGGAGCATAGGGTATGAAAACATGCTCCGTGGCAGCTTGGGTGAAAGAGCTATGTAGTGGTATCAATCGATTGGGATTGATCCATAGATAAAAAATTTCGATGGGTGAGAGTCTTGATTTTTTGCAGGACCGGCCATATCTAAAACAAGTGGCCGCCGCTTTCGAATTTAAACTAGCATATCTTCGTAAGTATTTGACCGATTTAATTTCAAAGGTCCCATTCGAAAGGTAAATGATAGAAATTTAAATTATTTTTTTCAAATTTTCACGAAAATCCCATTTGTTTGAGGTATGTTCCCAAAAACTTCAACTGTTTACTTTACACTTTCTCGTTATGGAACGATATTTACTAGGTAAAAGGTTTTACATTTTCTTATTTTTGCATTTTTGGTAGATTATTTCTATGTGTTTTTAATGAATCCATGCTTTTAAAACTTTCTGACAATTATAGCCTGAGTTTATGTAATTGAAGCGAGGGCATGTGTAGGTGAATATATGCTACTACTGTGTGATCATTATGTTTCAAATACATTTTGTCGATACACAATTGGTGAAACAATTAGATATTTGGTATCAATCGATTCGTTATGAACCGAACTTAAACAATTTTGTTGGGTAAATTTCGTTTTTTTTTTTACTGAGACCTTCCCTGGGCAAAAACAAGATGGCCGCCGTCATTGAACTTTTGGGAACTAAATATCTTTAAAGATTTCGCCGATTTCAATTTTTAAACGTACCGTTGAAAAGATAAAAAAGAGCTACAAATGATATATCAACAATTTTCCAGAAAGTTTAATATTTTTGAGGTTATGTTTGTTTTGAGTTTTTGGTAATTTTAAACGATTTTTTTCAGAGCAAAATAGGTGAAACAACTATGTATGGGGTATAAATCGATTCGTTATGAACCGTGATTTAAACAATTTTGATGGGAAAAATTTCGTTTTTTTACTGAGCCCTTCCCCATGGCAAAAAACAAGATGGCCACCGCCAATGTGCCCTTTTGACTCGCATATCATTAAAAGTATATATCCGATTTTTAATTCACGTATACCGTTGAAAAGGTAATTAAAAGAGAAATTAACTTTACATTTACTTTTTTGTTAAAAACTTTAATATTTACTAAGGTTATGTACAAAAATTTAAAGTTATTTACCACACTCCGTCATGGGTTAGGAACTTATGGCGCATATATTTACATGACCAAAACGGTTTTTGAATATGTTTGGCTTGTTTATCCGTAGCATATCTCTTTATGTATTTAATAAGTCCTTACCTTTTTTATTTTTCCGACAGATATATCCCGAGATAATGTATTTGAAGCGACGGCATGTGTAAATGAATAATATATTCATCGAGAATTTTGATCTTGATGTTTTGTACTCATTTCGTAGAGGCACAATAATTGATGAAAGGATTATGTATCTGGTATCAATCGATTTGTTATGAAACGTACTTTAAACAATTTTGATGAGGTACCCGTCGCAAAATAAAAACAAGATGGCTGCCCGAAATAAACTTTGTTACTTATATATTTTTCTAAGATAATTGACAGATTCATTTCAAAGGTACCTTTGGGAAAAGGTAATTAAAAATTATAAACTTGCAATTTTCACGAACGTTTAATTTACTAAGGTTATCTTGTTACTACACTCTATCTTTACAGTTATGGAACAAATAAAACGTATATATGTATATATTTTGTTTAACCTTTGTTTTATAGTAGGCGACTATGACGCTGTTTTTTTGGTACCATAGACAGAAATTAATAAAATTTCTTTCCACCGGGGATTGAACCCGGGACCAGTTGGAAAGAGTATGCCCTTGACAGTCTAGGTCCGAGTTCAATCCCCGGTGGAGGTATTTTTTAAATTTCTGTCTTTAATATATAATTTTTTTGGTTTTTTAGAGATTTTCGGGGGCCGATATGTATGTCCATACTGTTATACTCTTTTCATCTGGTCCCGGGTTCAATCCCCGGTGAAAGAACTTTTATTAATTTCTGTCTATGGTACCAAATAACAGCGTCATAGTCGCTTACTATAAAACAAAGGTTAACAAAATATATACATATATACGTTATATTTGTTCCATAACTGTAACGATAGAGTTGTAGTAACAAGATAACCTCAGTAAATATAAACGTTTCGTGAAAATTGCAAGTTTTATAATTTTTTGCTCCTTTAATTACCTTTCCAACGGTACCTTTGAAATGAATCTGTTTAATTATCTTAGAAAAATATAAAAAGTAACAAAGATTATTTCGGCAGCCATCTTGTTTTTATTTGCGACGGGTACCCCCAATCAAAATTGTTAAAGTACGTTTCATAACGAATCGATTGATACCAGATACATAATCCTTTCATCAAATTATTGTGCCTCTACGAAAATGAGTTCAAAACATCAAGATCAAAATTCTCGATGAATATATTATTCATTTACACATGCCGTCGCTTCAAAATACATTATCTCGGGATATATCTGTCGGAACATAAAAGGTAAGGACTTATTGAATACATAAGAGATATGTACGGATAAAACAAGCCAAACATATTCAAAAACCCTTTTGGTCATGTAAATATATGCGCCATAAGTTCCATAACGATGACGAGTGTGGTAAATAAAATTTAAGTTTTTGTAACATAACCTTAGTAATATTAAAGTTTCAACAAAATAGTAATATAAAGTTTATTTCTCTTTTAATTACCTTTTCAACGGTATACGTGAATTAAAAATCGGGAAAATACTTTTAATGTTATGCGAGTCAAAAGGCACATTGGGGGTGGCCATCTTGTTTTTTTTCCATGGGAAGGGCTCAGTAAAAAATCGAAATTTTTTCCCAAAAAAATTGTTAAATCACGGTTCATAACGAATCGATTGATACCCCATACATAGTTGTTTTCACCTATTGTGCTCTGGAAAAAAATTGTTAAAATTACCAAAAAATCAACCAAACATAACTTCAAAAATATAAAACTTTCTGGAAAATTGTTTATATATCATTTGTAGCTCTTTTTATTATCTTTTCAACGGTACGTTTAAAATTGAAATCGGCGAAATACTTTTAAAGATATTTAGTTCAAATGTTCAATGACGGCGGCCATCTTGTTTTTGCCCAGGGAAGGTCTCAGTAAAAAAATCGAAAATTTTCCCAATCAAAATTGTTTTAAGTTCGGTTTATAACGAATCGATTGATACCAAAAATCTAATTGTTTCACCAATTGGTATCGACAAAAGTATTTGAAACATAAAGATCACACAGTAGTAGCATATATTCCCTACACATGCCATCGCTTCAATTACATAAACTCAGACTATAATTGTCAGAAAATTAAATGCATGGATTTATTAAAACACATAGAAATTAATCTACCAAAAATGCAAATTAAGAAAATGTTAAAAAATTTTTACCTAGTAAATATCGTTCCATAACGAGAAAGTGTAAAGTAAATAGTTAAAGTTTTTGTAACATAACCTCAAAACAAATCTATTTTCGTGAAAATTTGAAAAAAATAATTTAAATTTCTATCATTTACCTTTAAATGGTACCTTTGAAATTGAAATCGGTCAAATACTTACGAAGATATGCTAGTTTAAAATTCGAAAGCGGCGGCCTCTTGTTTTAGATTTTGGCCGGTCTCTGCAAAAAAATCAAGACTCTCACCCTCGAAATTGTTTATCTATGGATCAATACGAACGATTGATACCACATACATAGCTCTTTCACCTTTTCGGCCACGGAATTACCTATGCTCCCCTACTATTAATTGAAGCTTTCAATTTAAAGGATTAAAGGAATCATTGATTTTTTCATCAAACTTCAATGATTCAGTGACAAAAGAGAATCAAATTATTGCAAAGGTTCTTAAATATAACACTGTCTCCCTTATTTTCAATGATTTTTTTGACCTTGAATTCAAAAGGTTAGATGAAAATATTTGGCCGTCTCAATGGGGCATTACTACGACCCGGCGTCCAGTAGACCGTGATGAACCACGCATGCGCTGATGCATGTGTTCCTGAATGCCCCGGGCCCGGAGAACTAGATCTATTTGATGGGCCATTGCGCGGGACGATGCAGCGTCCGGTGGATTCAACGCGTTTATATTACGACCGAGGGTTTTCTATTTTCATGCATCAATACCTCGGGGAGGTTTCCCTGGGGGCTCAAATAAACATGGCCCGTGATCTTCGGAGCTGTTGAGAGACCGAGAGTTTGAAACGTTCAGAAATTATTGGTTTGATGGTCATTGGCTGGAGAGCGAACTATCTTCATTGGCAGGTGAACTATTGAAGCCATTGGCAGGATAACGAACTATCTTCATTGGCAGGTGAAGTATCTTCCTTGGCTAGAGAGCGAACTGTCTTCATTGGCAGGTGAAGTATTAAAGTCATTGGCTGGAGAGAAAACTATGTTCATTGGCAAGTGAACTATTGATGTTAGAAGAGATATACTAACTTTGAAGTTATCTGATAGCGCAAGCATCAAAACAATGTAGAATACCAATTAATAGTAGTAAAAGCATGAGATTGTATGAAGAAAATATACCTTTAAACGTCACAATATAAAAAATCTTTTAATTTAACACCTATTAGGGCGCTGGTCCGAAGTGTATGGCTTTTCGAGGACTTTGGTTTGAATCCCGCTTAAGGTATGGTTCTCTAGTAGTCGTCCTTAATTGTCATCTATCACCACTCATCGTCTCGGATAGCCTGAGCCCTGGGTGCATTAATAGAGGCGTAAAGCAAATAAAAATAATCATCCCCTTTCAAGAATGATTCAGAGCCTTGATAAACCAAAACACACAATAAAGCCAAACTAAAAAAGAAATATAATTTTCGAACCCGCACCTCCACCAAATATCTGAAAACTTCTTTAACAATTTTAATAACTCAAACTAATCATTTTAAACGATGTTGAGCAAATTTTTACATTATATCGACAAAAAGTATTATTCAAACAAATTAATTAATAAAAAATGTTGTACAATAAGTTTATGTGGTTTAAGTCATGTAATTTAAAGCTAAATACACTGCAGTTATTTTAGGATTAATAATGAAATTAATACTTACTTCAGAATACATTTTGCCTTATTTAGAAAATAAAGCACTATCAACGTAAATCATTGGGAATACAAAATCGATACAGGCTCAATTGTGTGTTATTCAATGTTTACACCTGGAAAGAAAAAAGATTTTTAGAATAAGATTGATTGATGTTTAGTATTTTTAAGGGTAAATGCCAAACATCGCCCCAGGTAATGGGGCCGTGGCTACGAATCAGTGTTGAATGTCAGCAGATACCAGCAAACATATCTTTAAGTGAGCATTTGATTCACTGTTAGGGTTGCGTAGCGTTTGTAGGCGAGAAGTTTCCCTGGCTCAAGTCAGACTAGTTATTTCCTAAGTTTGAGCATCACGCGATGAAGAGGGAAGCTAATAGTGAAAAAAGTCAGTCTGGGAAACTTAGAGGGGGGGGGGGGAGAAATAATCACTCCCCCCTCAGTAGAAGCCAGGAAGAGGCGTAGCACTGTAATGATATCATTGAAGCTAGATGATTTATGTTTAGTATTCTTAAGGGTAAACGCCAGCATCGCCCAGGTAATGTATCGTGGCTACGAATCAGTGTTAAATGTCAGCAGATACCAGCAAAAAATATCTTTAAGTGAGCATTTGATTCACTGTTAGGGTTGGGGTAGCGTGTTGTGGCGAGAGTTTCCCTGGCTCAAGTCAGACTAGTATTTCTAAGTTTGAGCATCACGCGATGAAGAGGGAAGCTAATAGTGAAGAAGTCAGTCGGGAAACTTGAGGGGGGGGGGAGAAATAATCACTCCCCTCAGTAGAAGGCCAGGAAGAGGCGTAGCACTGTAATGATATCATTGAAGCTAGATTGATTGATGTTTAGTATTCTTAAGGGTAAATGCCAGCATCGCCCAGGAAAATGGTATCGTGGCTACGAATCAGTGTAAATGTCAGCAGATACCAGCAAACATATTTTTAAGTGAGCATTGATTCACTGTTAGGGTTGCGTAGCGTGTTGTAGCGAGAATTTTCCCTGGCTCAAGTCAGACTGGGTATTTCCTAAGTTTGAGCATCACGCGATGAAGAGGGAAGTAATAGTGAAGAAGTCAGTCTGGGAAACTTAGAGGGGGGGGGGAAAATATCACTCCCCTCAGTAGAAGCCGGGAAGAGGCGTAGCACTGTAAGATATCATTGAAGCTAGATGATTGATGTTTGATTCTTAAGGGTAAATGCCAGCATCCCCCCGGGGTAATGGGACCGTGGCTACGAATCAGTTGTTAAATGTCAGAAAGATACCAGCAAAACATATCTTTAAGTGAGCATATGATTCACTTTAGGGTTGCGTAGCGTGTTGTAGGCGAGAAGTTTCCCCTCGCTCAGTAGACTAGTATTACCTAAGTTTGAGCATCACGCGATGAAGGGAAGCTAATAGTGAAGAAGTCAGTTGGGAAATAAGAGGGGGGGATAATCACTCCCTCAGTAGAAGCCAGGAAGAGGCGTAGCACTGTAAATGATATCTTTGAAGCTAGATTGATTGATGTTTAGTATTCTTTAAGGGTAAACGCCAGCATCGCCCCGGGTAATGGGACGTGGCTACGAATAAAAGGTGTTAAATGTCAGCAGATACCAGCAAACATATCTTTAAGTGGGGCATATGATTCACTGTTGGGTTGCGTAGCGTGTTGTAGGCGAGAAGTTTCGTTTGGCTCATGTCAGACTAGTATTTTTAAAGTTTGAGCATCAACGCGATGAAGGAGGGGAAGCTAATAGTGAAGAAGTTCAGTCTGGGAAACTAAGAGGGGGGGGATAATCACTCCCCTCAGTAGAAGCCAGGAAGAAGGCGTAGCACTGTAATGATATCATTGAAGCAGTCAGAAGGATTGACGGGGTCAATAGTTGGTTGGATGCAAACCAAATGCTACACGTCTACCCTATATACCCGCCCACCCACTCATAAACAAGGATTTAAAGTCAAGGGAAGACGAAAAATCTTAGTCTGAGGAAAAAAATTTATGAGATCCGAAATATCCTGGAGTTTGTTACTACTTTAATGACTGTCAATTTCCACAGTAATAAAAATAAAATAGGGTTGAACAAAACTGTTTTTTTGTAGTGACTTAATTTTCCTGTTAGCTTTTATAAAATGTAAATTTTGGGACAGTAGGTTTTACACAAGAGCTAGATGCTAAACTTCATTTTGAGTGAAGATTTTTTAAAAACCCTTTTTTCATCACTATGCCATCCACCTGTCTACAATTAAAAACAACTTCCTTAAAAAACGTTTTATACGCAACTTTTTTTAGATGGAAAAAATATGATAATCTAAAAAAGAGAAATTTAAGTAATGTTTGAATTATGAATATGAAAACCAGTGATAAAAGTTTAAAAATACGTTCAATGGGTTTGAAAAACTTTCAGGGGCAATCAAACAATCAAAATAAAATGTGAGTAATTAAAAGTAAAACGATTACAATAGTATGTTCCCGTTTTTATTTGTATTGTTCTCCTCGAAATCACACCACTTTTCAGTGTTCCCAAAGGCAGCGATCTTTCGCCTTGAACCTAAGCTCTCTTTGGCACTTTGTGAAAATAATTAAAAACGTTATTGTAAGTTTTGGAAGCTCAAACGTGTCTTTCGCAATTACGTTCTAGATATTGTCTGACATAGAGAGGACAAGGGAGAATCTAAAAACCGTGACTGGGTAGCAAATTCATCAGTCTCTTCATGCAAGTTCACATCTTAAGATGTTGAGGGGCTAGGGTTACGTGTGAACACGTCTTAAAAGCAATTTCATATTCAACGAGAAACGCTTTGAATTTAAAAATTTTAGTGAAGTTGTAACGGTTAGAAGAGTGGTTCAGATGATAATACAGGTACTTGATACGTGTAAAACTGTAAAAAGTTAAAAATGCGTCACCTCATAAAGACAATGGGAATTATCCAAACCAAAACAGTTTTAAAATTATTTCAATATCACTTTTGTATACGCTGCCACAAATATTGAATTTAATCTAACGAAAACTGGTAGTTCCTACTCGAATCAAAAGGACTCTTGCCTTTCTGTGTTTTTTCTTTTTTCACCTATGACAGTTTTCCTCATAAATAAAATCCAATATATTTAATATATTTCTTAATAAAAATTTAAAAAATTTGAGAATAAAACTTGTTTTTGGCTATGTAAGCATACAATGGATTTTTTTATCCTAAAAAGTTAAATCATTTACTGATTGTTTTTTAATTTAAGGTTTTTTTGTTTTTCAGTGGCTTAAATCCCCTTATAAACTGAGGTAAAAATGTTTTAGTTTTTTTTCAATAAATAAAATATAAACCCCTTGTTTTTTTCCAGTTTAACCTTTGCAATTTCAGGGAAAGATTCTGGCTTAAAAAAGGGGGGAAAGTTCTGCAAAGCGCGGATTGTCGTGTTTAAACTTTCAAAAAATGGGAATCCAAAAATTTAAAAATAAAACATAATTGGATAAAAGTCATGAAAATTCTCCGAAACGAGAACCTTCACTTTTCTCCCCGGGTTTTGGGGGTTTATAAAATGAAGCTCCGGAATACTGATATTTCTTTAGCGAGTTTTTTTTAAAAAGAAAAGGAAAAAAACCCCGGAGGGTTTAATAGGGATGGAAAAATAAAATTGATACCAAGTTTAACTCTGACGTGTTATCCATAGGGAGTGAAACGTGTTCCCCATGGGGAAACCTTACAGCAAACACCACGAAAGAAACTCCGCACCCAGTAGTTCAGAAAAATGTTCCCAATATTTTAATAATGAATTACATTTAAATTTTAAGTACGTACTTTGAAAATGATTTCTTTGCATTTTTTTAAAATTTTAAATTTATATGTTTCAAAAAATTTTTGTCTATTTTGTTGTGTTTCTTTTTTAAAAACGGGGGCTAAAAATTTTTATTTTATTTTTTTTTTTACTTTTTTTTAAAAGAGTTTGATTTATTGGGGGGCCCTTCCTTTTTTTCCCCGGGTTTTTAAAAACGGAATGGGGATATAAGTTTTTCTTTTAACTTAAAAAAGGTTCACAACTTTTTGGTTTCAAGTTTTTAAATTATTTTACTGCAAGGATTTTTTTTCCCAAATGTTTTTTTTATATTTTTAAAAACAAAAATTTTTTGGGAAAAAAAACAATGCCCACGCACAGGACGTAGGGCTAAAATTTATTATATCTCTCTAAAAATATAATTTTTCAAAAAAAAAGGGGGGGGTTTTACCGAAGAAGGAAAAATGGTAAAATTTTAAAAAACTTTCGTCATCATTTAACAAAAAAACCGAAAAAAAATAAATAAAAAAGAAAAAATAAAAAGTGAAGCGAAAACAAAAAATAATTCGTACCCGGCCCCTCACCCAAAAAACCTGGTTTTTTCGATTCATTTTAAAAAATTGTATTTTTTCTACAAAAATTGTTTTTGGCAAATTTTTTTGAAGGTTATGATTTTTTAACTTATTTATTATAAAAATATGAAACATGATTTGTTTGATATTTTGGGTTTTTGGGGTGTTTTAAATTTCCACCAAAAGGCTGTTGTTTCAAAATTGAGATTTTTCATTATTTTTCCAAAACTTATGTAAAATTCCCGGAAAAATGGTCATGGAATGTTTGTATGGTATTTATTTTTTTACAATATTTCGTGAATTTTTTTTCGTGGATGAAAGGGGGTTTACCATAACAATGAAAATGATGGAAAAAGAAAAAAATTTAAAAGGGCCCTTTGTGGCTTTTACCCGAGCATTACAAAAAAATTATTTTAACGTTACATTTTTTAATTTTTTCAGGTGTACTTTTTGGTTTTTAAAAAAGTTTTGGGAACCCAGTCTAAACTTATAAAGCGCCAAAAATTTTCAAAACCATGTTAAGGGCACAAAACATACACGTTGTTTAAATTTTTTTTAAAAATTATGTGTAACACAAAATAAAAAACGTTTAAAACAAATTAACCAAATCAAACTATCCCCTTAATTCCGGCACCTCACCAAAAAAAATAAAAAAACAAAAAAAAAACACGGGGGCCACTTTAATGTTTATGCCCAGTTTAAAAAGTGACGCGGGGGCCGGGGCTTATGGGAAATGGAAAAGAAAAAAGGAAAAAACAAATTTATATTTACTTTTGAAAAACAAAAAATTTTAAATTTAAATCCAACAAAGTCGGGTATTGAAATCTTTGATTTATTTTTTCATTCTTTTATTTATCAACCCCATGCTTCTTATAGTAAATCTAATTGAAAAGTTAAAAAGTGTTTTTCAAAACCAAATTTCTCCTATGAAGTTTTTTGGGGGGAATGTAAATAATTATTATTTACTACAATTTCCCCAAAATTTAAAAATCCGAAAAAAAACGGGTTCGGAACCAACCGGGGGTTTCCCGGGATTCCAGGGGAGGCGGGCTTTAAACCACTGTAAATTAAAAACCATCAGGCCCGGGGTTTAAAATTTTAAACTTTTGAAATTTTTAGTTGGCCCCTTATCGTTATAACCAAATCTAGAAAGTAAATAATTGTCTCCGACGCTGCTCTTTTTTCCAAAACATCCTTGTTGCCGGTTCAGCCCTACCAAGGTTTTTTTGGGGTTTTTTTGGGGGGGGTTGGGGGTTTTTTTTTGGTTTTTTTTTTTTTTTGGGGGGGGCCCCTTTTTTTTGGGTGGGTTTTTTTTTTTTTTTTTTTGTTTTTTTTTTGGGTTAATGGAAGATTTTTCCTCCCAGGCCAATGTAGAACCAGAAAATAGGATCAGAAGGTTTCCCCTTTGGGGGCAAAAAAACCCCAAGGATTATTTAAAATTTCCGTTTTTGTTTGGGACTTTCCCCAAAATAATAAGGGGTTTTTAAGGAAAGAAAAAACGGGTTTTGGGAGGGGGAAGGGGAAGGGGGAACCCAAAAAAAATAATTGTTTTTGTTTTAAAGAAGGCTTCCGTTTGGAAAAAAAAAACAACCTTGTTTGTTTTTTTTATAAATTCCCCTTAAAAAAAAATTTTTTACTGGGTTTTTTTTGAAATTTTTAGTTTTAAAGGGGAAAAAATCAATTACAAATAGGAATTTTGTGTTTATCTCCGAACCCAAAAATCCAATCTCTTATTTCGCAGAACACAAAACCCTTAAAAAATTTCATTCCAATCTGAAAACCAAAGTGGCTTTTTAACCCGCACCCGCAATAACCTTGGGTTCACCACCAACATGGTGAAAGGAAACTAAACAAACACATTTTCGGGCGCAAGGGAAAACAAAAAGTTAAGGGGGAAGTTGGTTTTTGGTGGGGAGCCCTCAGAGCCCTTTATTTTTTATAGGTGGGTTTTACTTTTTTACGTGTTTTTTATTTTTTTTTTATTTATCCTTTAAAAAGTTTTAAATTTGAAATAAAGGGAAAAATAAAAATCAAACATCATAACATCATCAAATAACATACCGGAAAAAAAAACCCCCAAAAAGGACCTACCCGCTAGTAAAAATAAAAACAATTGTCCCTTTCAACAAAAACAACACTTTTTCTTAGTTTAAAATTGGAGTCATAGAAAAAATCTAAAAACAAAGCCATTTTCCCACTGTCGAAAGTTTAGGCCTATTAAAAAATTGGGGGGCCCCTCGGGGGGGGGGGAAGTAAAGAGATTTTTTAACGGGTAATTTTTGTCCTTGGAAAAAAAAGGGGGATATTTAAAAAATAAAGTATTTCTTTCTTTACGGGAAAAGGCCCCATTAAAAGAAATTAGCGGGGTTAAAATATCTGGACAATCGACCCCATTGGTTAAAATCCTTTTTTTAAAAAAACACGAGGTCCAAACATGTTGTGTGATTTAAAAGGGACTTAACTTTTAAAAACAATAAGATACGAGTATTACCGAGTTAAAAGCGGGGAAAAAATTCATTTATGAACGATTGAAAACGTTTGACGTTTCCCCAAAAAGAACGTACCCCTACAATTTTTGGAGTTCTCTGCTAATTTAATTACCCCTTTTTGGACATTGTCTTTTCATAAAACATCGCACAATGCCAAAAAACTTAACCCAATTTTTTTAGGGGCATTATATCTGGTAACATTTCCCCCGTGTTTTTAAACGTTTTCAGTTTTAAATTTTTGATTGGGAAAATTTTGCATTAATCTTATTCTAAACACCGTATAAAGCAAAATTTTGGGGTTTTCCGGGGTTTTTGTAGGCCCCCTAGATCCGAGATTTTTCTAATTTCCACAAACATTTAAGTTATGGCCCAAATTTTTAAATTTTTTTGTTTTTTCACATTTATTTTTTGATTTAAAAAGTCATTTGGGGAAACGGGCCATATCTTTCATTTGCGTGGGAAAATTTTAGTGTCACTTTTTTTATTAAAATCGCTTTTAAAATTAAAATTTGGTTTCTTTTTAAAAAACTCGTTAAGTGTTTTTGGACCTTAATACGGGTTTTTTGAGTGTTTTTCCCAAAATTTATTTCTCGGGGTTTTTCTTCCAAGTAATTTTTGGCCCTGGTTCTTTATTCTTTCAGTTTTCATTTACAAGGAAATTCCCCCATATAAATAGTTTGTCTTAACTCGCCCCGGGGGGGACTCGTATTCCTAGTTCCAAATGGGTAATTTAAAAAAAAAGGGGGAAAAAACGGGGGGGGTTTTTTGTGTTTTTAAATTTGGGCACAGAAGTGGGAAGGGGTGGACAAAAGCAATATGTGGTAGAGAGAAAAAGGTTCTAAATTATGGTGAAGCTTCTAAATGATTAAAAATAACAAAGATGTCATTGTTGAGTTTGAAGATGTATATATAATTTAGAAAATTTATTAAAATGTGACCCCCCTTTGTTAATCATTTTTTTTAACTGATAATAAAAAAAACGGTTTTAATTTTGAAAAATTAGTTTGCAAGTTTGGAAAAAAAACAACTGAAACAAAGTTTTAAAGGCCAAAAGTAAAAAAGAAAAGTATTCCCCCACTTTTGCAGGAGACTACTTCCCCTAGATTTTTAAAAATTTTAATGGCAATAAATTTTATTCCTTCTTTAACCCCCTTACTCTGGAAGCGTTGTGCAAAAGCACACTTTTAACAGAAGGGGTTTTGCACGCTAGGGGAAGGGCGTTTTTATGCAACAGTATTCATTTTCCGGGAGGGGGTTAGATTTTAAATTTTTTCTTCTGCTTGGGATGTTTTTTTCCCTTTTAAAACTGACATCAAACATGTTTTTTGAAAAATGGGAGTAACGATTGTACACTTTTGGGGGGGAAACTTTACAATAAAAACCTAAGTATAAAAAGAAACATAATTCCAATTTAAATTTTAAATAAAATATTTCCCGGTTAAAAAAAAATTACTGGATTTTACAAATTTGGGGGACTATTACAATGAACAGTAGTTTTTCACACATAGTATTCTCATTGGGGTATGAACAAAAGGGATTCCTTATGTGTCCCACTTTTGTCCAACTATGGGGTCCCACTATGGTTGGGGGACCACTGGTGTCCCACTTTTTTTTGTCCAAATAAAATGTCCGGGACCCACGGTCCCACTATGTGTTTCCAAATTTTGGGCCCCTTTGGTCCCACTAGGGGTCCCCACTGGTGTGTCCCACTTTTGGTGTCCCACTACCTTTTCCCAATTTTGTGTCCCCCTAAGGGTTTCCCACTACGTGTCCCACATAGTGTCCAAATTTTTGTCCCACTATGTGTCCCCAATATGTGTCCCCCCTGTGGGGTCCCACTGTGTGTCCCACTGTGTGTCCCTATGGGGGGGGGGGGCCCCGGCCCCCTACGGGGCCCCTACTTACGTGCCCACAAGTGTGCCAACTTTGTGTCCCAAATGTGGCGCACTATGGGGTTTTTCCCCCTGTGTTGGCCACTGTGTGTCCCACGTGTGTGGGCCCAAATGTGTGTCCCACAAAAAAGGTGCCCACTTTCGGTTTTGGTAAAAAATATGTGTCCAAATTTGTGTCCCACTATGTGTCCCAATATGTGCTCCCACTGTGTTTCCCAAAATGTGTGTCCCCCTTTCTGTTTCCCAATTTCGTGTCCGCCCTAAGTGTCGCAATGTGTTTTTCGGGCCCCCTATGTGTCCCACTGTGTGTTCTCACTGTGTGTTCCCCAAATGTGTGTCCCACAGTGTGTCCCCTATGGTCCCCCAAAACGTGTCCCACTACGTGTCCCCCCCTATGTGGCCACAGGGTGTCCCAAGTGTGTCCCCCCTACGTGTCCCATATGTGTCCCAAGTGTGTCCCAATACGGGTCCCCCTATTTTGTCCCCACAGTGGGTCCCCCACTATGGGGGTCCCACAGTGTGTCCCGGCTTTTTGTGTTCCCCCATCGTGTGTTTCCCAAATATGTGTCCCACTATTTGTCCCACAGTGTGTCCCACTATGTGGTCCCATTACGGTGGGGCCCCTACGTGTCCCTATGTTTTCCAACTTTTTGTCCCACTATTTTGGGCACCACTATGTGTCCCCCCGGGGTGTCCCCCCGTGTGTCCCCCTACGTGTCCACTGGGGTGTTTCCCCCTAGGTCCCACATGTTCCCACCCATTGTCCAACTTTGTGTCCCACTATGTGTCTCCACTTTTGTGTCCCACTGTTTTGTCCCCCCTGTGTGTCCTTTTTTATGGATGGTCCGGACTTTTTGTGTCCCACTACGTGTCCCACTTTTCGTGTCCCACTAGGGGTCCAACTTTGTGTCCCACTATGTGTCCCCCTTGGGGTCCCCTGTGTGTCCCACCCGTGTGGTTTTCCCACTGTGTGTCCCAAATGGGGGGGCCCCACTAGTGTCCCACTACCGTTTCCCCCTTATGTGTCCAAACTTTGTGGGGGGAGGCCCCTGGGGTCCCACTAGTGTGTCCCCCTGGTGTCCCACTGTGTGGGCCCACCCAGGGTCCCACTACGGGTGCCCCCTAGGGGGTCCCACTATGTGTCCCCAGTGGGGTCCCACCTTTCGTGGGGCCCATGTGTGTCCCCCTTTTTCCCCCGTGTGTGCCACCAAATGTGGGATATGTTTCAGGGGCACCCGTGTAATGGGGTCCCACTAGGGGTCCCACAGTGTGTCCCCAAAAATTTTGTCCCACTTTCGTGTCCCACTATTTTGTCCACAGTGTGTCCCCCCTACGTTTCCCACTATGTGTGCCCACAGTGTGTTTCCCACTTTTGGGTCCTACAGTGTGTCCCTCTAGGGGTCCCAAAAGTGTGGCCCCTTTTGTGGGCCCACTATGTTCCCACCAAATGTGTCCCAGGAAAAGGGGTTTTTTTTTTCCCCCTTTTGTGTCCCACGTGTGTCCCACAGGTGTCCCCGCCCCCGGGGGTCCCACAGTGTTCCCCCCCCCCGTGTGTCCCACTAGTGTCCCCCTAGTGTCCCACTAGTGTTCCCACATGTTTTTCCACGTGGTCCCAACCTATGTGTCCCCCAGTGTGTCCCACTGTGTGTCCCACAGTGTGTCCGCACTATGTGTCCCACTTAAAGTGTCCCAATACGTGTCCCACTTTGTGTCCCAAAAGTGTGTCCGCCAAAAATACCCTGTCCCACTATGTGTCCCACATGTGTCCCCACTAAAATTTTTCCCCCCCTTTTGTGTCCCAAATGTGTTTTCCCTATGTGATCCCACAGGGGGTCCCACTACGTGTCCCACTAAGGTCCCCAAAAAGTGTGTCCCCACTTTTGTGCCCCACTATGTGTCCGAAAAAATATTTTCCCACTGTGTGTCGCCACTACGTGTCCCCAAATACGTTCCCACTATGGGTCCCACAGTGTGTGCACCCCTACGTGTCCCAATAGTGTCCCAAAAGTGTGGCCCACTACGTGTTTCCCCACGGGGCCCCCTATGTGTCCCACAGTGGGGTCCCACTATGTGTCCCCCACAGTGTGTCCCAATACGTTTCCCACTTTCGGTCCCACTACGTGGGCCCCCTTTTGTGTCCCCAGTGTGGGCCCACAGGTGGCCACTATGTTTTCCAACTATGTGTCCCACAATATGTGTTCCCCCACTGTGTGTCCCACTAACGGGGGCCCCACTATGTGTCCCAAAAGTGGTCCCCAAAATTTTGGGGGGGGGGCCCACAGTGTGTCGCCAACCTTTGTGTCCCAAATATGTGGTTTCCCCCCAGTGGGGGTTGGGCCCAAAGGTCCCAAATATGTGTCCAACTATGTGTCCCACATGTTTCCCTTTTGTTTCCCCCCTACTACCCCAAATGTGGTCCCCCTTTTGGGGGGGGCCCATTAAAGTGTCCCACAAAGGGGTCCCAATAGTGTCCAAATTTGTGTCCCACTATGTGTCCCCAAAAGTGTGTCCCCCTAGGGGTCCCATAGTGTCCCACTACGTGTCCCACTATGTGTCGCCACAGGGTCCCACAATGGGGGTTTTCCCACTATGTTCCCGACTTTTGTGTCCCCAAATGTGGGGCCCCCCGTGTCCCAAATGTGTTTTCCCCACTATGGGTCCCAAATATGTTGGGCACATTTGGTTTTTCCCACTGTCTGTCCCACTATGGTTCCCCCGTGTGTCCCCCCATTGTCCCACTGTGTTTAGTGTCCCCCTAATGTCCCACTTTAAATGGGCCCCAAATTTTGTTTTCCCCAATTTTATGTGTCCCACTATGTGCCCCTTGTGGGATGTGTCCCACTGTGTTTTCCCCTATCGTATGTGTTCCCCCCCGCAAAAAAAAAAAAAATGAAAATCCACCTGTTTCCTTTCCCCGTCTCGTTGACGCCCATTGCTAAAGATATGGTAATCCCCACCCCCGACTAGCTCGTTTCCTTTTAGGGGAAGCCATAAAGGGGTAATAATTTTTAGGTTATACCAGGGGAGGAAGCAAAATGTTTTGAATAAGACTGGCTTGGGGTTGTCGTCGCATCGGGCGAAATTTAGGGCCCCTCCCTTCCGGGTTTTGGGGTTTGGGTTTAGGGGGAGACTGGCCGGGGTTTAGCTCGGGGGTTGGAAGGATGGGGGTGATGCTTAACTGAGAACGTGGGCGTGTGCGTTTGCGTTGGCGTGTTTTTGTGTGGGGTTATAGTCACACCATGAGCTGAAAAGGGAATTTATTTTAGTAAAAGTTTTTAATTTAAAAACAAATTCAGTTTTTGGGGGAGGTGCCGGGCTCTATCTTTTTTCTTCCAAAAGTAAAACTATACAGGAAAAACAACATATTTCCCAAAATTTAAAATAAAAAAAGAACGTTTTGTACCATGCTAGTGTGGGGGTGTGCGCAAAAACAAACAAAAAGAAAAAAACGAAGGGGAAAAAAAAAAAAATGGTTTTTTTTTCTTTCATTTTTTATGCGTATAAGGGAAAGTTGTTGGGGTAAATTTTCCTAAAAATATTGGGGGAAAAATAAAAAAAAATTACAATTTTATGGTTTTTATAACAAGAATTTTGAAATTGCTTTTAAAAAATACCCACACAATCTTTAACTAATTTTTTATGAAAAGGGATTTTAATGGGAATTTCTCAAGGAGGGAATAGAAATATTTAAAAAGCGGGGCTACGCTTCTTGGTGAAAATTAATTGGGTTTTTTGTAATTAAAAACACAGGTTCTTTAATTAACTTTGGTTTTTAAATTTTTTGGGTTCGTATCTTGCGGGAAAGGGAAAGAGTAAAGTAAAAATTTGCTTGAGAACCCCCTTTTCAGGGCAAAACACAGACGTGACCTCAAAATCCCCTCAGGGGGGGGTTTCAAGGGCAGAGAAAGTTTAAATTTTAAAAACCAAGGGATTATAACAAATGTCAAAAGGTTTCTATAAAGG
>JAMZAV010012333.1:0-18476 GCA_024449915.1 Sweltsa coloradensis | reverse complement strand
ATAATTTTAAAAAAGGGAAAAACGTAAAATTGCGATTTTCATGAAAAATTATTTTTTGATTGCGCTCAAATTTCACACGAATAAATAAATTCATAAAATTAAGGATCTGTGAAAAAATCATTACAATCGGATAAAGCATGTAGGTGTTATAAGTCGAAGAAAATTTAAAAAATATCGAAAAAAAATCGTAGAATTGCGATTTTCATGAGAAATAATGTTCCGATTGCGCTCAAAAACGTGGCAGTTCTTGATTCAGAGATTTCGAATACCTCCATAATATTTGATGGCAATTGGAGAATTGGTTTAGCCGGAATCGTGCTAACAGACACACATAATACAGAAGAAAAAAAAAAAAAAACATTCCGGATTATTTTCTCCAGTGTAGTGAAATGGAATCTTCCATTTCACTATTCTATTTCACCATTTCGCTCGCTACGCTCATCCAATAAAAAAAGTAAACATAAATAAATAATAAATCTAAACAAACACAACGGGAAAACTAAGTGGGTGACACAACACTGACATCTGATAAGATGTCTTTCTCTTTGGACTTTAATTAACCCTGGACTTAAATGTAAGAATAAGGTTTTTAGTAAGAGTAAGCCCTATCTCACACATAACAAAACTTGTAAAAATACAGCCAAACCTTACACACTCAAAAGAAATGAGATCTAAAAAAGGGCCAAGCTTATCTACCTTCCACATTTGCGCATTCTTAATTCATAAACGTACAGTGTCCCGTAACAACATCCTTGAAAAGCTTGGCAAAATAGAATTCGCA
The DNA here is from genome assembly GCA_024449915.1 of Sweltsa coloradensis. Taxonomy (NCBI): domain Eukaryota; kingdom Metazoa; phylum Arthropoda; class Insecta; order Plecoptera; family Chloroperlidae; genus Sweltsa; species Sweltsa coloradensis. The sequence goes on along the minus strand of JAMZAV010012333.1, from coordinate 17,695 downwards.
ACTAATAATTTATTTAAACGTAATAGTTCATCCAAATTCTTTTTTTCTAATTAGTTTAAACGCAATGGTCATGCAAATTCTATTTTGCCAAGCTTTCAAGGATGCTGTTACGGGACACTGCACGTTTATGAATCAAGAATGCGCAAATGTGGAAGGGAGGATGAGCTTGGCCCTTTTTATAGATCTCATTTCTTTTGAGTGTGTAAGGTTTGGCTGTATTTTTTGCAAGTGTTGTAATGTGTGGGATCTCATTACTTTTTCAAGTTCCATTGCATTAGTTAAAATATAATAATTTTATCAAAGTCGATTTAATTGTTATGGTATAACCAATCAACAATAGAATGAAAAAATGTAGTGGTCCAAAGACTTGCTTTTTGTAAACAATGTAGGCGATCATTGTCAAATGACTATAGTTACTTGTTGATTGTATACCTGTACAAGGCTTATTTAAAACCTTTATTTGAAAGGCTTCAGCAAACTACTTAAACTTTTTCTTTCAAAAGGAGCTACATCACTATAACCTTAATGTCCCTGTAAAATGTGAACGTTGTAGCCCCACCCGTTTGGTTATAATCGCTGGGCAATTGAAACTGACGATTAGACAGTAGTAGTAGTATCAAACATCCTTGAAGTGATTTTGAGCATGTCATTTTTCACCAAGAAGCAGGGGCGGATTGGGGAAGAAAACCGGCCCGGGCAATCTGTTGTGAACGGCCCAAAATTATGAGCGGAAAACCGCGGGGCCTGGGGCAGAGCCCCAGCCGCCGGAGGCCTTTTTGCCAAAGGCGAATTTTTTTTTGGACCTATTATTAGTTAGTTCCCGATTTCTAGGCTCAAAAAAGACATTTTGAGGGCCTTATCCTGCTCCTCCCTAATTATGCCACTGCCTTCACTGCATACCTTCAGGCACCCATTCGCGTCCTATCCTATCCTATTTTAGCGTGTTGTTTTTATATCCCGAAATTTTTGTAACAATCAAAAAGCGTGGATTTTGTGAGTTTTAATGTAAAGACGGATGTTTGTAAAAATTCTATAGCTCATGGCTTGAGAGCGTGCGTCGATAACCTAAATATAGTTGTCCTAAGCAAGTAGTAGCAGTGGACTTACATATAATTGGATGAGCGTAGCGAAGATTTCATTCGACTACACTGGAGAAAAAAATCCGTTTTTTTTTGTTTTTGTTTTTTTTGTATTTTTGTGTGTTTGTCCACACGATTCCGGCTAAACCGATACTCCAATTGCGATAAAATTTTCTGGAGACCTTTGAAATCTCTGAACTTAGAACTGCACGGTTCGAAAAATCGATCAAAAAATTATTTCTCATGAAAATTGCAATTTTATGATTTTTTTCGATGTTCTTGTTTTTTCTGTTTGTATTTTTGTGTGTTTGTTATCACGATTCCAGCTAAACCGATAATCCAATTGCAATGAAATTTTCTGGAGGTCTTCAAAATCATTGGACTTAGAACTTCCACGTTTTTGAGCGCAATCAAAAGATTATTTCTCATACAAAACGCAATTTTACGATTTCTTTTCGTTTTTCTTATTTCTTCTATTTGTATTTTCGTGTGTTTGTTAACACGATTCCGGCTAAACCGATAATCCAATTGCAATGAAATTTTCTGGAGAGCTTTGACATCTCTAAACTTAGAACTGCGCGGTTCAAACTTTCGATCGAAATTATTTTTTCTTATGAAAATTGCAATTTTATGATTTGTTTCCCGATTTTTTTGTTTTTTCTGTTTGTATTTTTGTGTGTTTGTTAACACGATTCCAGCTAAACCGAAACTCCAATTGCGATAAAATTTTCTGGAGGCCTTAAAAATCTTTGGACCTGCCACGTTTTTGAGCGAAATCGAAAGATTATTTCTCATGAAAAACGCAATTTTACGATTTTTTCCCGTTTTTCTTTTTGTATTTTTGTGTGTTTGTTAACACGATTCCGGCAAGACCGCGACTTCAATTGCGATGATTTTTCCTGGCGGCCTTCGACATCTCTGAACTTAGAACTGTCACGTTTTTGAGCGCAATATAAAAATTATTTCTCATGAAACTCACAAGTTTACATTTTTAATGATTTAAAAAAATCTTTTACTTATAAAACCTACGTGCTTTATCCGATTGTAATGATTTTTTCACAGAACCTTTATTTTACGAATTGATATATTTGTGTGAAATTTGAGCGTAATCTAAAAATTATTTCTCATGAAAATCGCAATTTTACTATTTTATTTTTATTTTTAACATTTCTTTGACTTATAACAACTACATGCTTATCCTATTGTAATGATTTTTTTTACAGCACCTTAATTTTATGAATTAATACATTCGTGTGAAATTTGAGGTCATCGAAATATTGTTTCTCATGATAATCGCAATTTTACGATTTTTTTCGATTTATAAATTTCTTCAACTTATTACACTTACATGCTTCGGTACTTTATCCATTCAATTACAGTCGCTAACTACTTGTTCGACGATAGTAAATTTTTTTAAACAATATACACATTTTCAATCCCTAGTAAACATTTTTTAAAAATAAACAATATTTTTTAACTTCATATATTAAAAGGCGCGATTATACAACCTACCCGGTTGACGCGCCCCTGATCCTCATGTCGTTGTAAAATTCAAAACAGTATTACCAAGCGTGTTCGCAGGCCATTAGCAATGGGAAAATGAAATCAATTTAAATACCATTTGCAAAACACATGGCAGCTCAATGCACCAATTACGTTCATCCATCAACGCGGCGGGACTTAAGCGTTTTCCTAGTATTACAACAAGTATTGTTTCAACTTATCTGAATATCCTTCTGCATTGTTTTGACTAGTTTACCATTTACTACTACTAATTTACCCCTCACATCTTTAAACTACTGTATTCAACATTTAGGTCAACCATTCAAAATTACCGATACGACGCCGCCTTTATACTCGGACTAAGCATTTCTGCCGACGGCCCTACCAACAGACCGGCCCACCGGGCATTCGCCCGGTTGCCCGGCGGCCCAATCCGCCCCTGCCAAGAAGGATCTTTCGTACACCAACCAAATTTGGCATATGTTGTCAGGTACCCAAATCCCCTTGATTTTGATAGTTTTTAAGTTCACATCACGTTTCATGACGGCTAAGTGACACATTGAAATCACCCTAAACTCTGCTTGCTGTGTAAAAATAAAAATAAAAACATCACCAAATTAATTACATTTTCGTTAAATTATACCACTTTTGACATATGTATTATTAAGTATTCCTTAAACTCGGTCGATCGTCATAAAAATATACTACTTTACTGACATAATGCCAAGGAATTCAAAATGTCATGTCCCAAAACAAAATTCCTATAACTTACTGATTAATAAGGTAAATAATTGAATAGTTACTTATATCTCAATAATTGTTGTTGACAATCGCGTAGCACATACAAAATGCCAACAGAAGTATCAAATATAAACAATGCAAGTAAAATTGAAAAAAGTTATAGTCCCAAAATTAAGTTCACGCTACTTTCCCGTTAATTGAATCTTCCACAATTTTATTTTCCGTAAAATAAGCTTGCAAATGGTTCCCAGTTTGGCTGTGTTAATTTTACACAACAAATGGTGTTCAAACAATTAGAATAAATTTAATTCATTCATTAATTCAACTAACGGAAAAGTAGCATGAACTTAATTTTGAGACTATTTTGTAAAATTATACTCGCATTGTTTTTTTGATACTCCTGTTTGCATTTTGTATGTGCTACGTGGTTGTAAACAACAATTGAGATATAAGTAATCCTTCACTTAATTACTTAATTAATCGGTAAGTTATAGGAATTTTGTTTCGTGACATGACATTTTGGTTATTAAAAATGAAACTATATAACAGGTAGTAACGTAGGTAATAAAAATTATTGGACTTTCCACTGTTATTAATATTGTTATTTAAAATGTGATATTTCTAATCTCTTTCAGGAGTCTTTACAGCATTTGTTAGTTTTATAAAGACTCCTGAAAAGGAGTCGAAATATCAAATTTTAAATAAAAATATTAATAACAGTGGAAAGTCCAATGATTTTTATTTGCAAAATGGCATTTTGGAATCATTGGCATTATGTTAGTAAAGTGGTATAATTTTATAACGCTCGATCGAGTTTTAGGTATACATATCAATACATATATCAAAGTGGGATAATTTAACTAAAATGTAATTAATTCTGTGATTGGGCCCGAATTATTTTTTTTACATTTTTTTTGTCTTAAAACTAGCTTTAAAATGATACCAATGTCGACCATATTGTGTTAATTTTACACATTTAATTGAGATTATTGTCATTATTTTTAATTAATTGAATTAATTGGATTAAAAGCAAAGTGATTGGAATCTTTTTTTGAAACCAATATGTTTATGATTTGTTGTGGTCATATTGTTCTTGTGTGATACACTAGGTGACTTTGGTACGTGAACAAGAAACTTTTAATTGGAATTTAATTAATGCTTAATTTCATTAATTAATTAGTCAATAAGTTACAGGAATTTTGTTTCGGGACTTAAAATTTCGGATGTATTGGCGTTATTTTAGTATAGTATTAAAATGTTATGACAAACTAGCGAGTTCTACGTATAAATAATTATATAATATACCAAAAAGTGTAATAATGCAATACATTGTAATAATTTATGAATATAATTGAAACTATTGTATTTGCGGTAAACTTTTTTTATGAAAATTTTTGTAGAGCATTAAAAACCCATTAAAAAAATACCAGGTTTATCCAAATCCGATGATTACATCTTGAGTTACAGCCATTTTAATAATTATTTTGGCGGCCATCTTGAGGACGCCATGACAAGTGATTTATTTGCTACCATGCGTGTCCCCGTGAAAATAACATTCTAAAATATTTATTTTACCAGCTCCAAAATTTTGGTGCTGGTTTCCGGATTTGAAATGCTTGTTCCACGGACTATATAAGTAAAGTTGCCCGCCGAAATGATTATTACCAAATTTGAATTTAAATGTTAGTTTTTTAAAGTGAAATGATAATTGTGTTCATTGTATCAACAAACTTTTCGCAACAAATTGATATTACACTGAACAGGTGAAGCGCAAGGTGCAATTATTTAACGTTTTCCTGCGATAATGCAATAACAATAGTACAACTTTGTATTTTTTCATCTTATTCCCTAAAAATGTCAATAAATTTCCTACATCTATTATAATCCGTTTAAAGTTGCCAATTTGTAATCATCGACACAGTGTGCCTTTTTCAGAACATGACGCAAGTTTAAAAAAGACTTAGCTGCAGGAATTGGTATTTAATGAAAAATGTTAATTCAAAACAATCCGAATTTATTATTATTCTTAAGCCTCTTTTTTGTTGTTGATAAAAACACACTGCAGTGTAAAAATTTTTAGGTAGGTAACCCAGCAAACATGAGACTCTGGGCCCCGTGCGGGACAACCAAGGGAAAGTGCGGGTAAATTGTGGGTTAGGGACAGCTACGGGACAACCCGCACGGGTCCCGCGCGGGACATGTTAGGGACATGTTAGGGACATTTCTATCTGGGAAAACTACGGGACAACCCGCACGGGTCCCGCGAGGGAAACTTCAGGGGTAACCCTTTCGGGAAAGCTATGGGACGACCCGCACGGGTCCCGCGAGGGAAACTAAAGGGATAACCCAAAATGTGGAGTAATTATATTAAAACAATACGTGTGTATAGATTGATGTTGAATACTTCCGTTGATTTATTCTTTTAGTTCTATTTCATTGCAAATCGTTTTTTATAACTGAATATAGGATAGGCCTATATAGACGTTAATTAAATAAATAAATATAATCAATTGATTTCAGACGAGTAAATCGTATTAAGTCTTAGTTAAGTTGTGAGGTATGTTGTCTGGTGGCGGCCACTGGTGAAGCTCGCAACTTGAGTTAGGTGTCCTGTATCATTGTTGTGATCAGTTTTTGACTTAGCTTATACAATTCCTAATAATTATATGTCTAATATATTAGAGTCAAGATCTTTTGTACTATATTATTATCAAGATTTGAAAACAAGAATGAAGATTCGCGTTCGGTCGTTTCGCGAAAGTTTGATTACTCCCTGATTTGCTGTTCCTGATTTTTGAAACCTCATATCTTTTGAGTTGGATCGTCTAATAAATCTGTTTTTTATTTCTTTTGCGTTTTTCTTTTTTTAATGATTTTTTCTTTCCTTTCTTTCTTTCTTTTTATTCATTTCTACAAATTGAGTACAAAGTAATCTTAAATATATGTTGAAGAAAATCAGAGAGTGCATACGATAGCCTCATAGCAAATTATGCGTGATATATCCCTTCGTTACAACTAAATACACGTAAACCAAATTTTGTATAAACAAAATTTAGCAATAAATAAACTAAATGTTGTAGAATCAAAATATGCTATAGATATAACAAAGAACATAAATTTTAAATGATAATTTAACTGAAATAATTTTTTATTGTAAGTAGTATTGAAATTTGTATGATGATTGTATTGCTTAACGCCTTTATGCACTAAGGCTATTCGAGTTGATTAGTGGTGATAATATGACGATAAAGGACGATCACAAAAAAATATGCCTTATTCGGGATTCAAACCCACGTACTCGATGAGCGCCCTAATTGTATGTGCCACCGCGGACGTCGAGGGGGGGATAATTGATCGCATTCGATTGGTTATAAGATATAAGAAACAATTATCTGTTCTTGGCCTACCGTCGTCCAATGCAATATATCCAGCCAGCATAAGATTTAATGATCGAGTATTTGTTAAAGCCTAATAATCGAAGAGGATAGCAAGGATTTAAAAAATATATAATAGTATCATGTTTTAATAAACACCAAAACACATTTTCAATATCACAATAGTTGCACTGCAATGTTGTGTTCCGCAATCCACGCAAGCGTGCTCCCTTTCATAAGCCATCTAACGCGCCATAGACAGTATAGGTGCTGTAGCCGAGTGGATAGAGCGTCTGACTCCGGAAGAAGGCATTGCGGGTTCGAGTTCGGCTGTAGTCAATAAAATTTAAATGTCTGATAATTCTTGTCTATATTCTATGTACTTATTCCCCTTCACATTAAATGTATAAATTGAGAAAGTGGCATCGCGTAATAAATAATTCAATTTTAAAATTTTGGCCCGTTTTATCGTTGACTTCTTTGAGTGTCTACTAGATGGCGCTAGAAGCAATGCACGGGAAACACTGGGACGAGTGCGGGACCCGTGCGGGACCCGTGCGGGAAACTAGCGGGCAGACTATGGGACCCGTCCGGGACCATCAAGGGTAGGTCGCGGGCATGAGCGCGCGGGAAACGTTTGGGACGACTTCGGGACACACTGGGACGAGTGCGGGATGTCCCGTACGGGACCCGGTCGTGGCCCATAGGACACTTCCGTACGGGGCCCGTACGGGCTGCCCGTACGGGTCCCGCACTAGCGGCATTACGGGACAGACTTCGGGAAACGTGCGGGACACCGCAAAAATGTTTGCTGGGTAGCCTAGCTTATTCCATCATTATTCAAAACAAACCATTGTATGTAGGACTGTGTAGCAATTGGGAAAGGTTTGATAGCCTGTTGGCATAGACAAGAATTACAATTATTGTCAGACTTGTATAACGCGATTTAGTATGAGTGTCGGTGACGGGCAAAGAAACAAATAGTATAATTATAAAAAACGTAAACATAAATAAATAATAAAAATAACAAACACATGGAAAACTAAGTGGGTGACACAACACTGACATCTGATAAGATGTTTTTGGACCTTAATTAACCCAGGACTTAAATGTAAGAATAATGTTTTAGTAAGAGTAAGCCCTATCTCACACATAACAAAACTTGTAAAAATACAGCCAAACCTTACACACTCAAAAAGAAGTGAGATCTAAAAAAAAGGGCCAAGCTCATCTACCCTTCCACATTTGCGCATTCTTAATTCATAAACGTACAGTGTCCCGTAACAACATCCTTGAAAAGCTTGGCAAAATAGAATTTGCAACTAATAATTTATTTAAACGTAAAAGTTCATCAAAATTCTTTTTTTTCTTATTAGTTTTTAAACGTAATGGTCATGCAAATTCTATTTTGCCAAGCTTTTCAAGGATGCTGTTACGGGACACTGTACTTTTATGAATTAAGAATGCGCAAATGTGGAAGGGAGGATGAGCTTGGCCCTTTTTATAGATCTCATTTCTTTTGAGTGTGTAAGGTTTGGCTGTATTTTTAAAGTGGTGTTATGTGTGGGATCTCATTACTTTTTCAAGTTCCATTTCATTTGTTAAAATATAATAATTTTATCAAAGTCGATTTAATTGCTATGGTATTACCAATCAACAATCAAATGAAAAAATGTAGTGGTCCTAATACTTGATTTTTGTAAACAATGTAGGCTATCATTGTCAAGTCGTCACCTCAGAACTTATTTGTGCCATATCCACTTTTCGCTTTTTTAGAGTTAGATGTTTTAGAGTTATTGTTAGTGCTAATTGTTGCTAATAAAAAATAATATAGTTAAATATTTAAGCTTAAGCAGTGTTTTAGCAATGTCAGTTTGTTCCATATCCATCAGATGACACCATATCTTAGTGCTTATTTGTGCCATATCCAATATACATATACTTACAAGTGGATATGGCACAAATAAGTACTGAACTAACTATCTATTTTGATAAAATTTTGTTCTATATCAATAGAAAGTGCTAATTTACGCATATCCTACAATTAAAAAATATGAACTACCTTTCATCTTACCATTTAAAGATAATTGCAGCAAAAATTGCTTAAATTCAAGCATTAAGAATAAAATATTTAAAATAAAATCAGTGGATATGGCACACAAATTTTAATCAAGTTATCCATTAAGTTGAAAATCGTTGTGCCATATCCAAATGAAAGTGCTTATATTACGTATACCCTGCGGGTAAAAATAATGTGAAACATTTTAAATCAATAATATTTATTATTGTTAGAATATTGCAACAAAAATTTCTCAAATTCAACCATAAATCACGGTTTGGTGGTAAATCAAACATTCAAACCTCATTTTCTCCACTTTGGTAAAAGCGGATATGGCACAAATAAGTTCTGAGCTGACGAAGTTACTATGGTTACTTGTTGATTGTATGCCTGTATAAGGCTTATTTTAAAACCTTTATTTGGAAGCCTTCGAGCAAACTTTTTAAATTTTTTCTTTCAAATGGAGCTACATCACTATTACCTTAATGTCAATGTAAAATATGAAAGTTGTTGACCCACCCGTTTGGTCATAATCGCTGGGCAATTGAAACTGACGAATTAGACCGTAGTAGTATAACTAACACCCTTAAAGTGATTTTGAGCATGTTTGAAGTCATTTTTTCACCAAGAAGGAATGTTTGTACACCAAACAAATTTGGCATATGTAGTCAGGTACCCAAATTCCTTTGATTTTGATAGTTTTTAAGTTCACATCACGTTTCATGACGACTGGGTGACACCTCGAAATCACCCCAAACTCTGCTTGCTGTATAAGGTGCCTGAGTGTGTAGCGCACCGTGGCTTGGCTGCGGCGCCCTAACGGGCACCTAGATCGAAATGTAAATTAAGATCACGATAATTTAATAGTTGTTATTTAAGTGTAAAGAATGTTGAATTTTAAAAGAGAAATGTAGGCCAATGCTATTCATGACATAACCCTTGCGTCAGGTGTCCACTTTATGTTGTACTTATTGGCTCTACTCTTTCATTTAAAATTGGTTTTCTTGTAAATACCATCTGTGCATTGTGACTGTTCAGTTCAGTGAGCGCATATGAAGTGTTCATTTTTCGCATTTATCATGTTTAAAAGTTGATCTTAGTGAAAAATTTGGTTTTAACATAATTCCTAACAAGGTTTTGTTGCTGTTATATCGTTAGTGAGTAATAGTCCGTGGAACAAGCTGCTTAAACTATAGAAACATTTCAAATCCGGAAACCAGCACCAAAATTAAGGAGCTGGTAAAAGACATATTTTAGAATGTTATTTTCACGGGGAACACGCATGGTAGCAAATAAGTCACCTAACATGGCGTCCTCAAGATGGCCGCCAAAATAATTCCTAAAATGGCTGTAACTCAAGAAGTAACCATCGGATTTTTATAAACTAGGTATTGTTTTAATAAGTTTTTAATTCTCTACAAAAAATGTCGTACGAAATTTTACGGTAAATGCAATATTTTCAAGTATATTTATAAATTAATACAATGTATTGCAATTATAGCACTTTTTAGTATATATATATAATTATTTATACGTAGAACTCAATAGATTGTCATAAAATTTTCAGACTACACTAAAATAACGCCAATAAATCCAAAATTTTAAGTCCCGAAACAAAATTCCTGTAACTTATTGATTTATCATTTAATGAAATTAAGCATTAATTAAATCCCAAATAAAAGTTTCTTATTCACGTACAAAAGTTACCTAGTGTATCACACAAGAACAATATGACCATAACGAACCAAAATAATATTGGTTCCAAAAATTAGTTCTAATCACTTTCCTATTTATTTAATTAATTCAAATAATTCAAATTAATGACAATAAATTAATTGTGTAAAATTAACACAATGTGGTCGACTTTGGTATCATTTTGAAGCTAGTTTTAAGACGAATAAATGTAATGAAAAAATACTTAATTAAATTTATTAGTCACAGAATTAATTACATTTTAGTAAAATTATCCAACTTTTGACATATGTATTGTTATGTATACCTAAAACTCGATCGATCGTCATAAAATTATACCACTTTACTAACATAATGCCAATGTAACCAAAATGCCCTGTCACGAAACAAAATTCCTATAACTTACCGATTAATTATGCAATTAAGTGAAGAATTTCTTATCTAATTGGATGAGCGTAGCGAGCGAAGCGAAGATTCCATTTCACTACACTGGAGAAAAAAATCCGGAATGTTTTTTTTTTTTCTTTCTTTCTTTCTTTCTGTATTTTTGTCTGTCTGTTAACACGATTCCGGCTAAACCGATACTCCGATTGCGATGAAATTTTATGGAGGCCTTCGAAATCTCTGAACTAAGAACTGCCACGTTTTTGAGCGCAATCGAAAAGTTATTTCTCATGAAAATCGCAATTTTTCGATTTTTTCGATTTTTAAAAAATTTCTTCGACTTATTACTCCTACATGCTTATCCGATTGTAATGATTTTTTCACAGAACCTTAATTTTATGAATTGATATATTCGTGTGAAATTTGAGCGTAATCAAATAATTATTTCTCATGAAAATCGCAATTTTACGATTTTTTAATTTCTTCTGCTTATAACACCTACATGCTTTATCCGATTATAATGATTTTTTCACAGAACCTTAATTTTAAGAATTAATATATTCGTGTAAAATTTGTGCGTAATCGAATAATTATTTCTTATGAAAATTTCAATATTACGATTTTTTCCTTTTTTAAAATTACGATTAATTAAAAAAAATTAGTTAATTTTTTATTTAATTTGATTTAATTTTAAAAAAATTTCAACAAAGTTCTGATTTTTTCACAGAACAACAGAAAATCCGCAAAACACATGGCAGCTCAATTCACCAATTACGCTCATCCAACAACGCGGCGGGACTTAAGCGTTTCCCTAGTCTAATCTAACATATACTGAGTCTACTAACGCACTTTTCGAGGCGGCCCGACTTTGGCGGCACGAAACGCACGTTTCCCCGCACCGGAGGCGGCCGACTCGGCAACGTTCACGACCGGAATTTATCTGGGATTTTGATAAAAAAAAATACGTCCGCCCCCTCGGCCACCGGCTTCTAAAACACTTTTCCGAGGTTTTTACAACTTGGCAAATTCGTGCTTTTTGGCCTCCTAAAAAACGGAGCAAAACGGCGGCCGACGCGGCGCCCAAAGTACGCGCGCCAACCGCTCGGCGCCGGCACCTTCGGGGGCGCTCACGCGTCGACGACGAAAAACACCTCTTGACTTTTTGACCCATCTCTCTTCGTTTGGCCATGGCGACGTTGAACAGTTCGACTCGAAAAAATATCGCGGATTTTCGTGAAAATTTTCACACAATTCGGACATTTATAACAACTTTCTAAAGGAATTTTTTTTTGTAATTTTTTTCCTTCAACTCACCTATGGAGGGCGGCATTTCTGGTGCCCACAGCCTTTGATATTTTCCCAAAATGTACCGTATTCTTATATTTGGCCCTTCAAATTTTGACTTTCCGAATTTTTTCCAAATTTTCGGTAAACTCTAGAGCTTTGGTCTTTGGTGATTTTCAAAGCTTGGAGACGGCGCACAAGAGGGTGGAAAAAATTGTCCCCGAAATTTCGTCCAATCACACGAAAAAAAATTAACGAACTTTTTCGCTTTTCATTGCCAGATGGAAATTTTAAAAAGTCGAATTTAAACGGTTTAATTAAAATCTTTTTTGCTTCAACACAATCGGGAGGGATGTATGTATAAGAAGTACAAAAATTTGGGTACCGGGAATCGAACCCGTCGTAACGGTACAATGTTGAATGCCGTGCGGGACGTCCGTTTTGCTGTCTACTTCCACCTTGAGGGGGCCAAAACTCATGGTAAATATTTTTTTACGAAAATCTTTATTGGAGCGTGCACTGCACGGGACCACCCCCTTCAATGTTATGTAACACACTTGGTACTTTGTTACTTTGGGGAGGGGATGTAAATCCGCAAAAAATATTATGTGTACGTATTTATTGATAAAATAGAAATTTTCTTTTAATGGAACACAACAAAAAACGGGTCCAATCGAGTCCCCCCAAAAAATACGTTGTACTATTAAAATCGTAAAAGAGTCGGGCAATACGATCAGACAAGTTTCATCTCTTCGTTTTTACCCCCAGTGGGCGAAAAAACACGCGGACGTGTATTTTCACACATTATCTGGCATCGATTTCGGCCAAAAATGCCCACTTTGACGAGTGTACCTCATAGTAGTATTTTTGGGGCAAAAGCAAAAATATTGCCCGGCAAGCACGGGACCTGTACCTACATTTTGATAGCAAACACTTTGTGGTTTGTGACATTCGCACGTGTTTTTTCCTTCCGACCGATAATCACTGTGTAGTTGTTTAAATAATGTATTATTATTTTCTTCTACTGCATGCTATTTTTGAATGCCCTGAAACGGGCCCTATTCCGACTTTTATGTCCCAACCATGTTTGTCTAATCAATAAATATGAAGTTCAATCTTTATAACAAAATTTACTTCGTCTCACTTTTCAAAGGTCCTGAGCGCCGAAATTGCACTTGAAGATTAATTTTTAAATCAAAAATGTTAAATAATTATCATTTAACATTTTGCATGCTTAGTGTTTTGTTTATACTGAGACGAGAGAAAATATTTGTAGCAAAATCTATTTATATCTCAAGTGTTGAAAGAAGACGTGCAAAGTTGCTCCGTGTAAGTTGAGGCTCTGAAAGGGTTATATTTATTTATCAGATGCATATTACAACAGAGTACAAATACTCCACAAGTGCAAATCATAGCATTACCTAATGGATAGAAAACATACTAATAGACATTAAAATATACAACACAAAATAATACATTTAACTCATTAAACATTTGAAATTATCAATTTAAATGTGAAACTATCAAAATTATTAACATTAATAATGAATTAGAGATATTCTTGAAAGAAAATAGAAGAACAATTTTATATGAAAGAAGATACTAGTGGAAATAAGCTAGTGAGTAAATTATGTTAATATCCTAATGCTTGAGTGATCACAGATTTATATTTAAAATATTTTGAGAGTAGAGATCAATGTCTGTTCCTTCAAGATTTTTTAACATATTAAAAGAATGCTGTAATCTGTTGATGCATGAATTTTTATGGAGGTCGAGATGACTTAGGGCTGGTTGAAAAGTTTTGTGAAGGCGTGTATGTTTGGGAGGTATATGAAAATTTAATTTGCCAAGAATTAAACTAGTGTTTGTTAAATTATTTACAATTTTGTAAAGGTAAACCATGTCAGAATAGTTCCTTCGGTTTTCAAATGCCAGAAGGTTAGCATCTTTACAAAGTTGTGCATAATCTACTCTATGGTACAGAATGTTACTATTTTATGCATTGATTTTTTATGAAACACTGTTGGACAGGGGCGTAGGAACGGGGGGGATGGGGGGGAAACTCCCCCCCCCACTTGTTGGCTTGACCCCCCTAGTGGGGGGGGTCAAGCCAGGTATGGGTGTCATTTGCTAACTTAGGCCTATAGCTTGTTGGGTGATTTTTAGGATTTTATTACAGTCGGGCTTGCTAACAAAAGAAAGGGTTTTGTTAACATTTTTTTAGAAAAATTCAGTAAGAGACGTGATTTGCGAGACTTGACTAGCCATCTGATTTTAGACTAATATTCATTATATTTTGTGTGCAGTGTTTTCACTCCCAAGCAGACTGTCGACCGATTTTAGTCAGGTAATCAATCTTCAATGCAATATTAGCTTCAAAATGTAACCCTTATTCATAATTAAAATTCGCCTGAAAACGTGTTTTAGGCCACCTATCAAGGGCACCTTTTAAAAAAAATCTCGCCTTCAGCGAAAACGCCTCCGGCGGCTGGGGCTTTGCCCCAGACCCCGGTTTGCCCACCCCAACCTCGTAGTGAACTTGAGTGTGACCCCCACTAAAAAAATAGTTCCTACGCCACTGCTGTTGGACCCTTTCTACATTATGAATTTTGGTGATTTGATATGGGTTCCAAATAGAGCTAGCATAATCTAAATGAGGCCTAACAAGAGAGAGGTACAACTTTCGCATAGTGGTTTTGGAGAATTCTTTAGAGCAGTTTCGTCTTAAGAAACCAAGCAATCTAAATGATTTCGGAATAATGTTAGAAAGGTGATTCGAGAATGAAAGATCATGAGATATGATGACACCTAAATCCTTGACTTTCGTGACTCTTTCCAAAATCTGATCATTGAGACTGTAGATATGAAATTTAACATGTTTTGTTTTTGTTGTAAACGTAATGACTGCACATTTAGATACATTAAGTTTAAGCTTCCATGTTCTGCACCATTCTGCAAGCGCGTCCAGATCTGACTGCAGGCATGCACGGTCAGCATCTCTTCGTATTGGACGATATATCTTAAGATCATCAGCAAACATTAGACAGCTTGATGACATAAAACAAGACGGTATGTCATTCACAAACAGGGTAAAGAGTAGTGGACCCAAAATTGAACCTTGCGGCACTCCAGATGTTACACTTTCAGAAGATGATCTTATTGTATCAATGACAACTGACTGAGTTCGTCCAGTAAGGTAGCTTTCAATTAATTGATGAATTTTACCGGTAATTCCATATGATTTTTATTTAAATAGGAGAAGATCGTGATCAACACTGTCAAAGCTTTACTGAAGTCCGTGTAGACAGCATCAACTTGAAACACTGAGTTTAGGGACGTTGCAATATCGTGGGTGAATTCAGTAAGATAAGTAACAGTTGATTTTCTTTTCATAAATCCATGCTGACTTGGTGATATGTAGCCTGCCACATGATTATTTAATCTTTTAGAAATGAGACCTTCAAAAACTTTTGAAAATATGGCTAATAACGAAATAGGCCGGTAATTAGTCACTGAGATTTTTCTTCCTTTCTTTAAAACGGGTGTAACGTTAGCATGTTTCCATCGTGAGGGAAACGTTCCTTCATTTAAAGCACAGTTAAATATTTTTGAAAGTGGAATAGATAATGCATTTCTACAGTGTTTGATCACATTTACCGGTATTTGGTCTGGCCCAGGCGATTTTCCATTAACAAGTTTGCCAAGGCTATCTTTCACTTCTTCACAAGAAACATTGAAACTGGACAGTTCACTATCAATCTGGTCAAAGAGATTAGGTAGAACCACATTTCCTTGTGATTTCGGAGTGAAAGTTGTTTTAAAAAACTCCGAAAAAAGGTGGCAGCACGATTCTACACTTTTCGCAGTAATACCATTATATTTCACTTCAGTAGGTATCCTCCTTGATCTAGTTTTTCTCTTGACAAAGCTCCACAATAATTTGGGGTTTTCTGGAATTTTTGCTTCAATGTTGTGAAGGTATTGACGATATTTCATGTTTTTTAGTTGTTTGAAGTTAGTTCTTTGATTTTGGTGATCAACTTTATGACAATCCAAACCGGTTCTTTTGAACATTTGATGAGCTCTGTTCTTACGTTTTAATGCCGCAAGAACATGTTTATCGTACCAAACTGGATATTTATTCTTTTTGACTTTTGTCACTGGCACTGTTCTGGATATTGTTGCGTTTAAAAGATTGTAGAATAAGTCACACTTGTCGTTCACATCTGTCAATAGATCCATTCTATCCCAGTCACACTCATTTAGATTATCACGAAGTTTATTTAAGTCAGCCTTCCTCCAGTTATATGTCTCGCGTCTGATGGTTTGTCGTTCAACTTCATATGTGGAAGAACAAGATGACACAAAAATGGAAAATGGTCAGAAATAACTGCTGGTTCAACGTTTATGATGGTAACTTCGGCGTCTGGATTATTTACAAATAAAAGATCAAGGAAGTGGTTATTACTGGTAGGAAACAAGACTTTTTGTGATAGATTGGCTTCACTTATAAATTCAATAAACATCTGGTTCACTACAGAGTTTTTGTTGGTAATCGGGTCCAGGTCAGTTGAGTCATCTTGATGTTTAGACTTCCAAGTTATATCTGGTAGATTGAAGTCACCACACAACATTATATTGTCCTTATATATATTTAGGCCTACTATCCAATTCAAGATTAGATTGGATATTGCTTAACGTCTCATATTTATGCAACTTGGCTAATCGAGACGAAGGGAGTAAAGTAAGGGATGACGCGGGGGAACAAGGGGAGGACAGGCCTGTGCTGGTCTGAACCAGCCACAAGCGTATGGGGAGGGCAGGGGTTCCCCCACGTCGTGGTCGTCTCCGTCTGTGTCATCATCCGTCCGAGTTGTCATTGTCTTCGCCGTCGGGGAGGTAGTCAAATAATTGGATATTGCCAATTCAAGAAATCAATTCAACACAATATGCACCTGAACAAGGCTCTGTGGAAGATAATGACATTCAAAAATCAAAACAACACGTCATATTATACCGTACTTAGAACTTGACTAGATCTAAAGAAGGGTATGCGTGCTAGACATTCACCAAGTCAAAGGGTTTTTAAAGGGGCAATTTTGAGTAGTTATTAAAATATATATTAATGTAAATTAAAATTAAATTTCGAAATGATTTAATTTTATATAAATCAATGAACCACTACAGGGGTCGGGTTATGAAAAAGGGGCAATCGATGACATGAACCAGTGTTGAGGGCAATCCCAGACTATTTCTGTGGTGAGGGAGAGGGGGGAATGTAAAGTCGAGTTTTCAGTACTTAAACCTCTAATATTTGGTGAAATGTATTAACTTTTTTCGGTTTTTACGTCACAGGGCCGCGTCCAAGGCTTCCGAATTTCGAGTACTGTTTTCACTAGACGCCGCAGTGAACAGTTTGGGGGGTGGGCGGCGAGGGGTGATTTTGGAAATGGAAATTAATACATTTGATCAATATCTTTAATCCTTTTGACGAAACTATGTTTAGTACCAGTATTTCCGTCGTGATGGGCCATGATGAGGGGATATGAAAAGGGGAGGGGGGGGGAAGGGAAGGGGGT
>JAMZAV010012332.1:0-19288 GCA_024449915.1 Sweltsa coloradensis | reverse complement strand
CTAAATCTTTTACGGAAGTTGTAAATTCCATTCTAAAAAAACACAAAGTTGGTAATAATCCACAATGCCCAATGATCTGTCAAAAAAAAACAAAAACATAGCACATTCTGCTACGGATAATATACAGAGCGTGTTCGGAGCGCTCCAGATTATTTTTAAAACACACGCTAAGATATAAAATGGCGGTTTGTTTACATCAGGTGAGAAGACCCAGCTTACAGCAGCTTAGCATAAGTATCTAGTGGACCCTGGTAGTATTGATATAATCCACAATGCCCAATCTTTGCTGTCCATGATCTGTCAAAACAAAACAAAAACATATCACATTCTGCTACGGATAATATTACAGAGCGTTGTTCGGAGCGCTCCAGATTATTTTTAAAACACACACAGGGATATAAGATGGTGGTTTGTTTACATCAGGTGAGAAGACCCAACTTACAGCAGCTTAGCATAAGTATCTAGTGGACCCTGCTTTCAAGGATTTTATCCTATTTTAAGGATTTTTAAGGTGTCTCAAGGATTCCAGGATTTTTGGTAAAATCTCAGGATTTCCTACCATAGTTAAAAATACATGAAATCAATACATTATTTTGATACAGCCTAAAAAGCAAACAACAAATGGGAAATAAAAACATCAGTAGCACCGGGTGACAGTAATAATAAACCCAGCGAGTATAGAAACGGTGGCGAAAACTAAAACGTTGATACAAATTCAAAGAAAATTCTGATTCCAAGGTCTATGCACCCGTGTAAGGTTAGTTAAATTCTCCAAAAATCATCTGGCATAACGTATTATTGTATGGAATCCCGGAAAATGTTGATAATTCCTTCAAGTAACAATACGCAAAATACTAAATAGCTATTTTCAAGGATTTCTTAGGATTTTTAAAGTATCTATCAAGGATAAAAATGATTACTTGGTGGCAACCCTGACAAAGCCATTTTTCTATAGTGTTTTTGTTTAAAATTTGTGGCCAAAATAGGGGTGCAGACTTTACTCGATGGCAGTCTATAATAGAGTACCCAACACTATCCATAACATAAGACATTTCTCAAAGATTCACAGTACGTACTAAAAAAAAATAAAAAAAATAGAAAAATAGAATTGAACTTCTGCATTCCACACATTCTTCTTTACCTAATTATAACAGTTTCGTGTAAAATAATATGATAAAATTGATACCAACTGTAATCTTACCCATAAACAAACAGTAATCCGAGTAGGTATTTATCTCACCTCTGCACTTGCTTCAGCAAATAGTACCTACTTAGTTAAATTTCTATAAATGCATGCAAAATGAGCGCCTTGAATGCAAAATAAATGTAGCAACCATATTGTAGACAGGCATGTGGAAAGCAAGGATACCATTGCTGCATTTAAATTTTAAAGCAACTGCATCTCGCTTAGGTTGACGCTCAGTTGGCATACATTAGCGATAGAGCTCAAACATGGGTTCATTTAACTTGAATACTAGTAGGGATGACATCGGGTACTCGGGTACCCGACTCCTGTCGGAGTCGACTCCATTTCAAGGAGTCGGGGGGAAATTTTTTTTGATGATAAATTGAATGAGATTGCACTTGTTGTCTCGTTAGTCGTTATCTTATCTCAAAACGTAAACATAACAAATCAGCGAGTCTTGGCCGGGTCAAGAGACAAGCAAGCTAGTGATACGTAGCGGGTGGAGGGTGGGTGGGGTGGGGGGGGGGGATGGCCGGACAGCGTTGTGTGCAACCCCACTGAAAATCAGTTATATAACTGAGTGGGTAGACTCATACAATTTATTTATTTATTATTTATTTAACAAGAGTAGTGGGCTAAAAATAACTTTTGCATGAATTTTTTTTTTTTAATTGTGGATCGGGAAGTCGACTACTACCCGGTTCCCAAGGCTCCGGAGTCGGCTCCAATATTTACTACCCGATGTCATCACTAAATAATACTAGTAGCTTGAATTTAGAAAGTGTTGACAAATTTTGTAGGATGCGGATGCCACCATAAACATAAAAATTACGCTTCTTGCGACCTGTTATAGATCTACCAAGACCACTGTGGCCCGCGCCATTACGTGCGCGCGCCTCCGGGCCAAGTTCATTCTCGGTTTTAGGGGAGTTCCGTAGATACGGGCGCTGTACGGCTCAGTTCTAGCCAGCAGCTGTGAGGAAACACTTCTGCTTACGGCTTACGGCGGGAGCGATATGGCCCCGCCGCCCCAGAACCTTCATTTCTCTCCTCCGATCGCTCGCGGCACGCGCGTATGCACTCATCGCCTGCATTCAAGACAACTTGGACTCGTCCGTTTTGGCCAGGGCTTTTGTGGTGTTGGTAGATCTTTATTGGTTTTGATTTCTTTTGGGCGAGTCAGAAAATACGGCAAGTTACATTTTCGAATTGCACCACGCTAACTCTTAAAGGCGCAGAGACCAGTGAGAGCAAAGTTCCTTCCCACACTCAAAACTTTGTTTCCCATGTACTAAGTTTTAATGCTTGCTAGCGAGGCTCGGCACATCATCTTATCTGTCTTCTATGACAAACATTTCTTTCTACAACTTTTTTCTCTCTTATTACCATATTACAGAGCAATATGAACACACCTGTATTAAACAACACTATTTAAAGGATGAAAGATTACAGGAAGCCGTAACTAGGAATGACGAGTAGAAGAAACAGAGTAGTAAGTAGTGACTGACAATTATTATTTTGAAGTCTTAAGAGAAATATTTGCAACTAACAAAACTTATGTACAATCTCTTTCAGACTTCACAGCAGTTTTACAAATTGTTTGAAAAATTAAAAAGTAATTATGCAATGAGATGCTGCATAGCACAGCATGAGGGTGTCTCGGAGAAAATCCGGGCATTCAAGGAGTTGGCTCATCACATCGTCAGCTCCTAAACATGAGAACGCAGTAGATTAGATTAGAACCCCTTATTTACTAGACCAATTTAAAAAAGAGGTGGGTCAAAGCAGTTAATAAATGATACCACTAATTCCACAAAGTTAGTAAGAAGTGGTATGCAGCTTTATCATTTCAGGTCTTATTATTTTAATATTTTGTTCATAATTTACAAGTTTGTGAAGTGGTCATAGGTAGCGGTAATGAGAAATGGTGATATAAAAACCCAAATTTCGTTTTATAAAATCCAAATTTCGCGTTTTTCGCGATTTCAATTAAATGGTCAAAAACATCCTATCTAAAAAAAAAAAAAACTTTTTTTTAAAGGAGCCCTTTAAGTAGGGATGACGAAAATACATTTCAATTCGTTAGAATCGATCATTCTGACCCACAAATCTATTTAGAATCGATTCCCAAGCAAAAATAAATATTTGTATGCACCATTATTTTGGTGGACTATTGCCGCAGTCATTGATACGCGTCGTTATTTTGGCGGTCTATTTCCGTGGAGCCCGTGACGTCAAGAAACGATGTACCGCCCGCTGTGCGCGTGATGTTCGGCCTGGACCGGCACTTCCACCAAAATAGAAAAAAAAAATCTGGACCGGCACCTCCACCATCCCTCCACATTTTGAGCACTAAAATGTTTAATTTCGCGAGTTAATTCGCGTTTTGACCAGTTTTATACAATTTTGTTCGTTATTTCGCCATATTCACGAGATTTCGCGTTTTCAAAATGTGTTTTTTGACTTTTTTCCATCTCTTAATGTAATTTGTCGACAATATTACATTTTAGGCAATAAAATGGATATTTAAAAAATTTCGCGAATTTCGTTATCACCATTTTTCGCTGCCTCTAGTCATAGGATTAAAAAGTAAGTAGGCCTGCATATTAAGGATGTCATAAGACCCAAATCCATGTGAAGGATTCCAATCTTTCTCTGGTAGGTATTTAGATTGGAGAAGGGTTGACAGGTTGGGAAAGCAAAGAGAACATAAATCCCAGCCTGAAGGGATGGAGGTGACAAAACTTTTCACCTGCTGATGACAACTGCAGCTAATTTAAAGTTGTTACCTTAATCCACGACACGTTTCGTCCTTCTGGGACTCATCAGGCAGATGGTGGCCACTAAAAATCAGCTAACTACATGCAAACAAAACTCACAACACATAACCAAACCTGTGGTAGGGCCACGCAAGAAGCAAATTCTGCATGCATGTTGTCATCATCAGCAAGGTTACTTCAAACACCATTCAACTGAGCCACACCATCAATCAACCAATCTGGTAGGTATTTGTTTGACATAAAAACCACAACTGCTTTCCGAGAAACCACATTGGATACCTGCTTGCTGCTGGCAGCAATGATCAGTGATCACTCATTCGAGCACTCAAAACACCCCAGCTATACAACAACCTTGTTGCGAATTCGGATTATCCTACCTGGTTCCCGCAACGTTTGGAACCGAATCCAGATTTTGTTACCCCGTGACATCCCCTATATATTGACAAACTAAAGTGTAACCCACCATAATGGCGTTGACTATGTCGTTTTGATTGTTCTTAAGTGCGCGTATGGCCTTCGCTCTGGACACGTTTGCCTGGCTCATGACGAGGTCGACGTCCTTCTCCTCCACCCCCGTATCATCCACTTCCTCCTCCTCGGATTCCTCCTGGATCGGGGCAACGGAGGCCGTAGACTCGGTCGGTCCGCCGGACGCTTCGGGTGCCTTGAACTTTTCGGCCGCAGCAACCTGGGCTTGCTGCGAGAGGTCCTCAATCTGAAACACAACGGGATGCTATTCAGTCAAGAATCTGGCAGTTAATGTTTCAATTTAAATAGAAAGGAGTACCGCCATATTAAAACCACGCAAAATTTCCTTTTTTAGTAGGTTTTATTCATCTCCGAAAACACGATGCAAAATCAAAACAAGTGGGTAAAAGGTCCTATCAAGTTATGACATTAGAACTAGCAGAAGTTTAGAAGTTAAAAATCCGTCCCGATCGGTGGTCTAGTTGGCTAAGGCGCCTACATGGAATATGGGACTCGGGTTCGAACCCCGATCAGGATGGATTTTTTAAACTTCTGAATACCTAGGGTAAGGGAACTAGTTCTGGATCGGGTTAAGCAATATTACAATTTTGAGTATCAGGATTTTTTTTTTGTTATTCTCCCACATACTATATTCTTATTGATTAACTTTCCGACAATGTTTGCAAAAGAAAAATGTAAAAAAGTTTACGAAGGTACTAAATTAAGCCAATTAAAAAAAGTAGTGCTTTGATCCAGAACTGATACCCGGGTATCAGTTGTGGATCATTAGCCTAAAACTTTTCAAATTGATATCAGAGGTTCATTGATATGTTTCATAAGTAGTGATGCAGCCGCACCTGACAAATTTGATTCTGGACGCCTGGTATCAGCATTGATCCACAATCAGTCCCCGGATTAGTTGTGGATCAAAATTGTAATTGTGAATTATTTGCAGCAATAAGGCTAACCACAATTTTTTTTTCAATACAAAATTTAAAGACAAAGACAAGAGCTAACACCTGGGTATAAATTTTATAAGCCAAATATTCTAAACACAAATTTATATCAAATTCAAAATTTTGAAAAAAAAATATTAAAAAATTAGGCTAGACCAAAACTTTTTTTTTTTTTTTTAGATTTGCATCTGTAAAGCAAGCTCTAACAATAAGTGTGCCTAAATTACTTTTAACTTGGTTTTTAAACACTATTAGGCTTACAGCATAATGTCCTATTCATTTAACATGGTGTTACGATCTACAAAAACGGACAAAAACCTCTTATTTGTAGACACCCGCAAGGGTGCTTTGAGTAGTTGTACAGTAAATCTGTAATAGTCAATTCTTAGCAAAACTAATAATAAAAATTTTGACAAGGTTTGAAAGCTGTGTTAATAACTGATGAAATATTACAATGATAAATGCATGTGTATATCAATTGCGTCTGTTGCAAACGGCAACCATTTTGATAGCATTGTTGACTATTTCTACTTAAGTTGACAAATGACTCAACCTGGTGATGACAGTGTGCAATTCCAATGCTCCTTGGATCAATTCATCAGAAAAATATACTGACAGTGCATCTAGGACATTACATGTAGAACTTACACAAGCCCAAAGATTTTGATCCACAACTCAACCCCGATCCAGAACTAGTTCCCTTACCCTATAGTATAACATTACATAATATAGTCTACCCATGTAGGCTACTAAGATTGATTTTTAAAAAAAAAAAACTTACAAACAGGTAAATTTTGATTGGCAATTGAACTAATTTCACTGAGCACTGGGAGGGTTAACCTCTGCCCTAAAATGGTAGCAAACAACAAGGACGTAAGTTGTCAATCGACAGCTGCTCAGACTGCCAAGGTTAGGCCTATCAGCAAAGTGTCTAAAACAATATGTTTGCAAAACCGGACTTAAATCATTAGGCTATCGCTCAATATATTCCATTAACCAAACAGAAGAAAAAACTAAAAAGCAGTATAGTCTTAGTCAATTTAAATGTAGCCTACCAAATAACACTTAACGTAAGTTGACAATTGACAGAGCTGTGACTGCCAAGGATATCAGCAAGGTTTTTATTTATGACAATGTTTGCAAAACCCGACTTTCGGAAAATCAAAAGCTTCAATATATTCCACTGACCAAACAGTAGTCGAAACTAAAATGCGGTGTAGGCTAGTCAATTTTAATGTACCAACTTAACACCTTACCCTAAGTTCATAAATTGGTACCAAATAACACTTATTGTAAGTTGTCATTTAACCTTTTGAAAAGTATGCCCGTATATATACGTGCGCGCCCGAGCGCCCTGCCAGAGTATTCCCGTATATGTATGTTTTGATGTTTTTGGGTTGCACAGTAGGGTAATTCAAGGCAGGGTGCATCGAGCTGGAGCTCGGCCATGGCAGTAGTGCTACCTACTGTCAACATCTTGAAACTATTTGGTGAAACATTTGGACGAGATTTGATCTATTTTTAGCAAGTTTTTTGCGTTGCCGGTGTGTGTAACGACAGGCCTGGTGCGTGGTAGTAGGCAGCAACACGTGTTATCGGTAGCTATGGCAAAGCGCTGGGATGTGAATGTAGAAAAAATCTAGGAAATTATTATGAACATTGTGTGCAAATAAAACATTACTACATAAGAAAATACTGGTTATTAATCTCACTAAGAATTTTTCCCTTAGATTCTAAAATACGTGAAAATACTCACTTTAGGGGGGGCAAGCCCCAATTTAAAACTCACTTTTCAAAACATTAACAGCTCAGACTGCCAAGGTTATCGCAAGGTGTTTATGACAATATGTTTGGGGAAACCGGACTTAAATCATCATCGTCAATATATTCCATGACCATGGACCAAAACAGTAGCCAAACTAAAATACAGTGTAGGCTAGTCAATTTTAATGTACCAACTTATGGTACCAACTACCAAGTAACATGTAGGCTAACAGGCTAAGTTGCCAATCGACAGCTGCTCAGACTGCCAAGGTTATCAGCAAGGTATTTATGACAATATGTTTGCGAAACCGGACTTAAATCATCATCGCTCAATATATTCCACTTACCCAACAATAGCCACTAAAATGCAGTGTAGGCAAGTCAATTTTAATGTACCAACTTATGGTACCAAAACCAAGTAACATGTAGGCTAACAGGCTAAGTTGTCAATCGACAGTGCTCGGGACTGCCAAGGTTTCAGCAAGGGTTTATGACAATAATTTTTGCGAAACCGGACTTTAAATCATCATCGTCAATATATTACACTGACCAAACAGTACCCAAAACTGGGCCTAAAATGCAGTGTAGACTAGTCAATTTAAATGTACCAAATAAACAGTAACGCAATTTGTCTATCGCCCAGCTCAGACTGCCAAGGTTATCAGAAAGGGTTTTTATGACAATATGTTTGCGAAACCGGACTTAAATCATCATCGCTCAATATATTCCACTAACCAAACAGTAGCCAAACTAAACAGTGTAGACTAGTAAATTTTAAATGTACCAAATAACACGTAACGCAAGTTGTCTATCGACAGCTCAGACTGCCAAGGTTATCAGCAAGGTGTTATGACAATATGTTTGCGAAACCGGACTTAAATCATCATTGCTCAATATATTCCACTTACCCAACAATAGCCACTAAAATGCAGTGTAGCCTGTAGGCTAGTCAATTTAAAATGTACCAACTTATGGTACCAAGTACATGTAGGCTAACAGGCTAAGTTGTCAATCGACAGCTGCTCAGACTGCCAAGGTTATCAGCAAGGTGTTTATGACAATATGTTTGCGAAACCGGACTTAAATCATCATCGCTCAATATATTACACTGACCCAACAGTGGCCTAACTATTAATGCAGTGTAGGCTAGTCAATTTAAATGTAGGTATCAAATAACAAGTTTACATAAGTTATCAATCGAGCTCAGACTGCCAAGGTTATCAGCAAGATATTTATGACAATATGTTTGCGAAACCGGACTTAAATCATCATCGCTCAATCCACAGACCCTTGTCTACAAATGAATGCAGCAAAGCAATTTAAGCGGCTCGGTCATTCCATGTCAAATCATCCAAACCGAGCAGAAAATAAAACTTGACCATCTCCGATTGTGGTAAAACTTGGCAAATCTAGCCTACTCTTACTAACATGTGGATTAACCGTGGAAAATTTTGTATTTCTGACGAGCTTAGTTTTCAAGTAACGCCCCACTCAAAAACTCATATTTGGCGACGCCGAGCGGCGTAGGCCTATCTAAATTGGTAACTTTTAAACCGTAAGACGTAAAAGGCTATATTTTGAATTAAAGAGTTTTCTATTGGCAATTTAATTTACATGTATTTGATTGCATTCCTGATTGTAAATCCATGTAAAAAATCTAAATTTGTTCATAAACCTACCCTAGGAGAAAAGTATTTTTGAAAAATTAAGAAGTGTTTTTGTAGCCTGGCCTAGCTCGCCTAGCCTAGATGTTTTTTACATGTACAAAAAAAAAATGGAATGGGATGGCATTGGAATCATGAATTCATGATATATCACAGGGTCAAGCACCAAATGTGTGTTATGACTGAGCCAGTTTTTACTTTTTACCTTCCATTTGTAGTGAAATTCAAATTTGCCGCAATTACCGTATCGGACCGAATATAGCGCGATGTTTTTTTCCGAAAATACTATCTCTAAAACAGCACTCGCGTTATTTTCGCGCTCTTGCATTTGAAATAGCGCCTGAACATAGGCCACCCGCAATACAACTCCCGCGCATCGGCTGCTGCGCATCGCCCCGCCCACCCACTCGCCGCCAGCTGATCCCGTGAGGCGGGTGGGTGACGTCATCACGGGCTCCGCGGCAAAAGGCCGCGGGAATATCGCCGCCTATCACGGTTCACGGGTTCCCCGGAAAATGACCACCAAAATAACTGTGCGTACAATTAAAAAGTTTTTTCTTGGGAATCGATTGTAGGTCACAATGATCGATTTGTAGTCCCTTAATCAGACTGGTGAACTGTGGTTGGCCTATATATGTGAGCTTGTGCTTGGCCCTACTCTGTTAAAAAACATAGGACTAGGCCCTAACATTGTTCAAAATGTTTTGTAGTAAGAATGAAACTTTAGTCTATTCATTCATTGCATTGTAGGCCTAAATAAAAAATGTTTCTTGTACATTTTAATTTTCTTTGATTTTTCTTTTTTCTTGAAATGATTCTGAAAATTGGGGGTCGTGATATATTCGAGATTGTGCTATTGGGTACACACAACTACGTCATGCATCCTGCTTTGAGCCCAACTGATGGACAAGCAACCATCGATTCGCAAGTGGACGCCTGCTGAACATCGCACAACTTATCACGCTCCAACTTTTATCCTATTCATTATTGGGGAAAAACTTAAGAGGAATAATATTTAGCAAATATATCATTCCTTCTAATAGTGATTACTTTGAATTTTTACATGGCCGTTAACTTGTTATTTCGATGTCCATATTAAAATAAAATTTAAGACTTTTACTTGTTACTTAAAAATTAAATTAAATTAAAACAAGTTCAATTGACAAAAACTAGTGGTCGGATTTCGACAAGATCTCTTTTAAAATATGCATGAGACTGTTTAGACAATAAATAAATAAACTTTCTAGATAGAAAGTGCACAGAACGAAAATTTACAGCATAGGGTAATAGGGCCTATGCATGGTATGTGTTTTCATCTAAAATACGCACTTTTGACGCGCAGATGAGCCGTGAAAAAACTGCACGCTATGCTGTAAATTTTCGTTCCGTGCTTTTTCTATCTAGAAAGTTTATTATTTCTTGTCTAATTAGTTAGATGCATATTTACTATTAGAGAGAATTCTTTTGAAATCCAATCAGTAGATTTTTGTCAATTGAAGTTGAAAAGACTAAAGTTGTTGATAATTTGTCATTTATAATGCGTACATTGTTATAACAAGCTAACGATTCTGTAAAAAAAATCAAAATAATCGCTATTAGAAGAAATGATATGTTTGCTTAAATATTTCTCTTAAGTTTTGTCCAAATAATGATTAGGATAAAAGTTACAGAGCGTGATATTTGTTGAGCCGTTCATCAGGCGTCAACTTGCCAAATGAGGATGCTTGTCCATCAGTAAGATCCGCGGCCACTTGCCGCCGAGCTGTGACGTCACGTGTGTTCCCTATATTCGGTACAATACGGTAATTTCTTTAAAAAATAAAAACTGAAGGTAAAAACTGACACATCCTACTAACACAAGATGCAAGATGGTATTTATGTAAAATTATCTTTTGTTGTACATGTACTGGTAAACCTACTATATCCTAGATAGGTACTAAATTACTTATTCCTATTTGTAAACTCATACCTTTTTATTCGAATCTGTTAGGCCTACTTGCAGTGTATGGTTAAGTTGAAAAAAAGCAATGAGCTTAACTTCGCCAATAAAGACCTATCTATTCTATTCTATTCTACACATTAGCCTCTGCCTACGTGTTTGAGCCTGTGATGTAAAATCATGATCCCATTGCCATCCCATTCCAATTTTTTTTGTACATGTAAAAAACATAGGCCTATACAAAAACACGTTTTTATTTTTTTATTTTTCAAAAAATACTTTTTCTCGTAGGGTGGCCCTAGGTTTAAAAACAAATTTTGATCTTTTACATGGTTTTTCAATCAGGAATGCATTCAAATACATATATACTAAATTGCCAATAAAAAAATAAGCCTTTTACGTCCAACGGTCTAAAAGTTTCAGGTACGCCGCATGGCGTCGCCAAATTTGAGTTTTAGAACGCGGCATTACTCGAAAACTAAGCGCGTCAGGAATACAAAATTTTCCACGATCAAACTTCACGTTAGTAAAGAGTAGAATTGCCAAGTTTCATCAAAATCAGAGATGGTCATGGAAATGGCCTACCGGTAGTTGATTTGACATGGAATTACCCGGCTGCCAAACGATCAACGTAGGCCTAGTTGCCCAACAATGTTACTGTGGTTTGCTGTGCATTTGAAAACATGCATATTGCCGACTGCCTGCCAAACAGAAGTCGAGTTACGCAACACCCAGCAACACCACAAAAATGTTCAACATTCTGAACTACTTGGCAATAAAAGTTAGCAACTTCTAATCAGATCTCTTCAAAGTATCACGTGATCGTTGATAACTAATCAGATCTCTCCAAAGTATAACGTGATCGTTGATATGCTGGGGCAATATGGGATCCATACAGGAAGGGAGAAACTAGAGAAATTGAGGCAGTACAAGAAAGAGCTGCGAGAAGGGTGCTCAATAAAAATAATTGGGGGAAGGAGGAAATGATTAATGGACAACTAGTAAGGACATATGACAGTGTTAAGGGTATGGTAAGGGAACTTGGATGGGAGACGCTTGAAGATAGGAGAAGAATTGACAGATTGGGTAAGATGTATAGGGTGTCCAGGGCACATGAGGGGTGGGGTGAGATGAACGGGCAGTTAAGGAAGGCTAGCTATATAGCTAGAAGGGACCACTCATGGAAGTATGAGAGAGGTATATGGGCCACAGATGTGGGAAAGAACACCTTCCTTGCAAGGACAGTGGTGGATTGGAATGGCCTTTCTGAGGGGATAGTGGGGGACAAAAAGTTGGCTGGGTTCAAGAAATCTATTAAGCTGCTGCCAAAGATAAATACTGACTGAGGGGAGTGTTATTGATTGAGAGAGAATCAAACGGCATGAGGAAGTAATTAAGAAGAGGCCTTGCTCGAATGTGGAATAGAAGGAGAAGTGAAAAGGAAGATGATCAGTGAAGCAAATGGATGAGGGGAAGAAGGAGAAGAGAAAAGGGAGTTGATAGCAAAGTGGAAATGGAAATGAAAATGATGGAATGAGAAGTGAGGAAAATGAAGGAATTACCTGCCACCGAATATGAAGGAATTACCTGCCACCGACAATGAGTCAACAGCAGAGGAGAACTACTACTACTACTACTACTACAACAGTAAGTGTCACCACTGTTTTTTTTATTTTGTTGCTCTTATGTCAGGGATAACGGTAGCAATAAAGTTGGGCAATGGGACTTCCAAGGGCAACTTTGTTGACTGTTTGGCAGCTGCTTTAACTAGGCCCAGGTAAACCAACTTTATAGCCCTAGGGTATAATCTTTATTTAAAATCAAATAAGAAAACCCATGTTATCACTTGGGCCTAAGGCAGCACGGAAACTTGTGCACTTGTTCTCGTACTTTTAAAAATTACTTCCTACGCCTACCCATTGGCATTGGGCATAGACAACCCTGGTAGTTAGGCTTTAATTCCTCACCTTTGCTTCTCCAAATACGATGTAGGTGTCCGAGGCAGGATTCTTATAAACGTCTGGCTTGTTGATAACGAAAAGAATGTTCTTAGATTTGCGGATTGTGACTCTGTTGACACCTTGCACTGGCTTTAGTCCAAGTTTTGACATGATTTTACGAGCTTTCTTCTCTCCGCGACTCTGTTTGGCCTTAGAGACCATGTCTATGGGTAGACCTGCCGCAGCAGCTCCGGGAAATGCGCTGGACTGGCCAGATGGCTCCTCCAGCTCCGGGATTGTGTCATCGGAATCGGACTCTGTTCCAGAGCCCGTTCCGGACTGAGGTCGGGGTTCGGTCATTGAAGCAGTAGCTTTGTCAAGTTCGGTTAACTCTGGCATAACAGCTGGAAGAAATCAAAATGTCAAATCATGACTGCGTTCATTAAGTTCAATGCTTGTTGTACATCAGTTCACAAGATTTTAATATCCAATCCAGCATGCCCATAGGCCCCAGGCTTAGTGTGAGGAAATCAAAAACCTATATCCAATCACATGGGCTAGCCTAGGCCTAGGCTAGGGTAGACTACTGACCTAAAGAATAGGGCCTAGGTAGAAAAGCCCTAGGCGTAGTAGACCTCTCATGATTTGTGCTGTGAACTAGCTAGGCTAGCCTAGGGCTAGCCCTACACAAAGTCCACTTGTTACAAATTAAAACTTTGAATTGTCGCCTCCAAGGCCTAGGCCTTAGGCTACAGAACAGAAATGATAAGATTGTTGTTCTATACTACCGAGAACAGTAACGTCCCACGAATTGCTAAATTTAAGGCCTTGACCTAAGTTGACAATAGATAAACGAAGGTTTGTCAATGTGCCAGTGTCCACACATGGTCATAAATGAGCATTCGCTAGCAAGTTTAGCATACCCGCTTACACCGGCATTCTCAAACACAAACAACTACCTGTGAAAGCAAATCAAACTTCTTCTAGTATAACTCAAGATGTAAATAGTTATATCATAAATTATTTTACATACCTGGCTTGTTAGTTAAATTAAAGATGATGCCGATAAGAACCGATAACAAACACGAAAAGTAAAATTACACACTCAAGAGAACGACGGCCATTTAACACCGCCTGGTTATTTTGAGCGCGAGGTTTCGAATTACACCTGCGTTCAGGGAGCGGTGCGTTCCCGCCCGCGCGTTTTAAATTAATTATTAAATTATTACTTGGAATGTGTAGCGAATATTACTCACTAGTCACTACTCTGCTAGTTATTCACCCTCTCTCTCTCTCTTGTGTAAATTGTTTATCATAATTTCAAATGTTTATGTTTTTAGTTAATTATGTGTAATTTTCATCAGGCCAATTACTTTGTGTTCAAATTATCTATAATTCTCATAAGCCTTCATTATCATTTGTATTATTATTATTATTAGTTGTATTAGGTTGGATGGAAGATAAGGCTTCACTAGCCTTAATCCCGCCTTACAATAAAGACCCTTATCTATCTATCTATCTATCTCTCACTCAGGTGAGGATAGTTTCATACATATTGCATACTAAGTAAGAGAGTGTGTATAAATTAAAATAAATAAACTGTTACCAAAAAATATTTTAAACCCAAATGAATTTGTTTATCCACTATTTCAATACTATTTTTTGCACAATCAACAACTGAGACCACGTGACACTGGCCTCGAGTAGCCTTGCAGTTAGACGACAGGCCGAGTGGCCATGGATATGTTCTGGCCGGTTGTTAGAGCTAGTTCTCGTTTAGACCCCATTCAACGTGTGTTGGTAGGTTACGAAAGTAAAATTCATCATTTTAATGGATGCAGGTCGTAACGACAGCTGTTGACTTTTCAAATAGGTACTTCAACCCGCATTTAAGCTGGCGATAAACTCCAGTAATATAAACGGGGTCACAGTGAAAGGACACCCCACTGTGCATAGGCCCTAGGTCTAAACCAGTTTTACAAATATATTGCAATTGAAAATGTGAGGTAGTAGACACTTAAATGTCAATCCTGCGTTAAAACTTGAAACTACTACAACAAATTATGGTCGTTGGACAAACAAATAATGGAATAACAAGTTGGCAAAGGTCTGCCAAGTACATAGCTGCATCA
Organism: Sweltsa coloradensis; assembly: GCA_024449915.1. Lineage (NCBI taxonomy): Eukaryota > Metazoa > Arthropoda > Insecta > Plecoptera > Chloroperlidae > Sweltsa > Sweltsa coloradensis. Next base: position 4,459 of record JAMZAV010012332.1, on the reverse strand, counting down.
AGGTAGTCGAGGAGGGTATAAAAAGCTTTTTAAAGCAAAGATATAGACGAGAGTTGCTATGACCACTCAACGCTATGACGGTTGACTTTTCAAAGCAAATTTCAACCTGCCTTCCAACTCTCGTTCCAACACAATCCCAATTTCACGTCAAACGCTAGTAATATAAACGGGTCCTTAGAAATAGTGGGGCTATATGTTTAATTCTGGGGCTAAAGTGTATAATTGATAATAAAATATTCCTTCTGAAAATCTTGGTATTTTCAAGCACTATGTGTGAAATTTAAATGGGCAAGAGATCTTGCTTGATATTAAACACTTTTTCACTATAATTTAATATTTTAGAACTTTTTTTCTTTTGAGGATAACTTTGTAACTTAAAAAATAGCTTAGTATTTTCTATGAGAGCAATATTCTGTCCTTGTAAAAATAAATTTATTTGTGAGATTACAAATATATATATATATTATTTTATTTAATACAATCCAGAAATTAAGAAAGTCCGCCCCGACCGGGACTCGAACCACGGATCTCCCACATTCCAGGTGAGCGTCTTAACCCCTAGACCACCAGGACGGGTACATTTTAATCTCTGAATTGTAGTCGCATTATACATCTGAATGGATGGAACAGCACTGCAACGATTCCAATGAATATCTGTTGCCTTTTCACACGCCCATTTCAAGCCGTGAAAAGCCAGTGAGAAAACTAGAGAATAGGGGTCCTGGTGGTCTAGGGGTTAAGACGCTCACCTGGAATGTGGGAGATCCGTGGTTCGAGTCCCGGTCGGGGCGGACTTTTTTAATTTCTAGATTGTATTAAATAACAACATTTACACCCACGGGAGTGTTTCCCGATCAACCAAATCGAGAAATATATATATATATATATACACGTGTGTAATTGATGGCTAATGGCAACCTTACAAAAGAGGATACAATAGGTACCCTACCACTGATTAAAGAGGGCATAAAAAAATCAATAGTAATAGAATCGGACTACCCAATAATAGAACATCTTACACACACATAACAAAAACTTGAAGAAATACAGCCAAACCTTACACACTCAAAAGAAATGAGATCTAAAAAAGGGCCAAGCTCAGTTACCCTTCCACATTTGTGCATTCTTAATTCATAAACGTACAGTGTCCCATAACAGCATCCTTGAAAAGCTTGGAAAAATAGAATTTGCAATTATTAATTTAATTGCAATAGTTCATCCAAGTTCTTTTTTTCTAATTTATTTAAACATATATCATGCAAATTCTATTTTGCCAAGCTTTTCATGGATGCTGCTAAGGGACACTGTACGTTTATGAATTAATGTGGAAGGGAAGATGAGCTTGGCCCGTTTTTAGATCAAATGAATTTCTTTTGAGTGTGTAAGGTTTGGCTGTATTTTTACAAGTTTTTGTTATGTGTGGGATCTCACTACTTTTTCAAGTTTCATTGCAAAATTATTTGTTAAACTATAATAATTTTATCAAAGTTGATTTAATTTCTATGGTATTACCACAGGATTCCCACTTTTTTTTTAGAATCGATTTCCCTGACTTTTCCAGTTTTTCCAGGTCTAGTTTTGCTTAATTCCAGGTGTGATATACGCCCAAAAATAGCTTGCCGGGAACGCAGCACCCCCTCGATACGCTCTAAAATCTATTTCCCCGTACTTCATCAGGGCGGAACTTTGTTTCATGGTTCCGCCCGCAAAATTTCTACGGGGGATCCCCTAACAGATACACACATAGGCTCAGTGTTGAATTCAGGTTTTTCATCCCGGGGGTATTATATAGGGACCAAGTACGGGGGGTTTGGGGGGTCTCCCCCCAACAATAGCGCCGCAGGCGAAAATTTTGAAAAACAGGTTTTTAGAGTGCGTTTGGTGCGTTTTAGAAAAAAGTTGTGGGTTGAATGCAATACCAAAATAATGTAGTTTTTGTGTTATTGTGTTGTGGACGCTTGACTAAATATCAGCTAGATTTCACTTTCAAACCGCTAGATTCCTAAAACGGTTATTTTAGCAACGAAAACAAATGATTGACTTTTTTAATTTTTCTGACTTTGGAGTCGGGAAAACATTTTCACAAATTTGAAAATATATGTTTTTTGAGTAAACCAAATAAGCCTAGATAAAATAAATTCCCATTTTCCCTGACTTTTCCAGGTTTTTGAATTTTTTCCTCAATTCCCTGACATTTTGACCCATATTTTCAAATCCATGACTTTTCCAGGTTTTCCAGGTCGGTGGGAACCCTGTACCAATTAACAATAGGATGGAAAATATTTGGTGGTCCCAAAGACTTGCTTTTTGTAAACAATGTAGTCGATTATTGTAAAGTAACTATGTTACTTGTTGATTATTTTCTTGTATAAGGCTTATATTGAAACCTTTATTTGGAAGCCTTCCAGCAAACTTTTTCAACTTTTTCTTTCAAAAGGAACTGTATCATTATTACCTTAATGCCATGTAAAATATGAACGTTGTAGCCCCACCCGTTTGGCCAGAATCGCTGGGCAATTGAAACTGACGAATTAGACAGTAGTCAGTAGTAGTAACTAACATCCTTAAAGTGATTTTGAGCATGTTTCAAGTCATTTTTTCACCAAGAAGGAATGTTCGTACACCAACCAAATTTGGCATGTGTTGTCAGGTACCTTAATCACCTCGATTTTGATAGTTTAAAGTTCACATCACGTTTCATGACGGCTGGGTGACACCTCGAAATCACCCCAACTCTGCTTGCTGTATAAGGTGCCCGAGTGTGTAGCGCACCGCGGCTTGGCTGCGACGCCCTAATGGGCACCTAGATAAAAAAAGAGGAGACAATAGGTACCTACTACCACTAGGGCATTAAAAAACAATGGTAATAGAATAGGACTATTATTAATAATAGAACATACAAAACAGTCAGGTTCAAGTACAAAAAAATATATTGTAATGACAATTACAAATTTAATTAGTACAAAGTGGTAAACAAGGCACATACTATTAATTAAGATTAAGAGATATAAAATACCAAAGGCATCTGCAGTTTACTAACCTACATAAAGAGATTACACTAATATTGGGCAGTGTGCACTATTGTATTGAGTAGCCTAGTAGGCACAACAGAAAAGAAGGTACACCATATACCTAAATAATTGCTATGCAGATGCCTGTGTATTTTGCTCTACTGAGGTTCAATATATATAAACTTGGTATTTTTTTTTAAGCATCCTCTAGTAGTAGATGATACGTATATGTCATTTTCTAGGTACTATGTATCCCCACAGGAAAAAGTCGGGGGAGGAGAAATAAAGGATAGTCTAATCATGGATTTACAAGTTACTATTCTAAGTCCATGGTCTAATTAACTACCAATTTTCAGCCTTGCTTTCACTGCCTTGTTGATGTGTATGTTCCTAAGAATTATTAGAATATGTCAGAAAATTTTACAGCTCAGAAAATTTGGTCGGAAATGTACCTGAATGGTAAATTTACCAGCTTACATCACTAATATTTTAGAGTTTAGAGTTTAGACACATTCATTTGTGTGTGCTTATAACCGGAGAAATATTATCATTGCTGGCAATTGAATACCTAAGCATTGAAAACAATTTGATACCAAAATATGAAATAGCAAATTGATCTGACATGGGTTTGTACTTTGTAAATGTTTAATCACATTACAATTACGTCATTTGTGATGACCCCTATCTTCACCCACTTCCATACCATCCAGATGTTTTCAATAACACACGTCTAATTAATATCCATGGACACAAAGCTAGAATTCACAACAGATAAATCAATTATGACCAAAAAATCTAAATTACAATACAATTTTTTATTGTTTTGTTAGCTATGTGGGCTATGCCTAAATTAGTACATCCTCTAGTTAGTAGTTACTGGTTCGTACAAAACAATTAATAAATTGACGATTAAGTATTTATACAGCTCAAATAAAAAGGTCGGCAACTACAGGGAAGTTCACAGGTTGGGATACAGCAGGCCTAGTTACATTTCTACTCGGACTTCTACTTCAACAAATAAAAAGGTACACACATTAAATATCACTGTATATACACTAAATAAAATGTAGGGAGACCTACTGCAAAAAGGTACAGACAGTAAAATTTAAATCTAGCGTTGTTCATTGTACGAAAAAGTCCATGTCAATTGTCAATGTTGTTCCTACCAATTCAAGCAATAAAATACCACAAGGATTTCGGCCCAACTTTCAAAGATTCACTCAGTCCGACTAAAAAACTAATATTTAAAAATAACTAGTAATACATACGCACAAAAGAAAATACAAATAATATAATGTTCCACTTCAATTACCGTAGTTATTGTAATATTTACCTGTGTATTAGTACTAATTAATAGAGATCCCTTTTTTAGCATTTTAATTTTAAATTTAGATTATTTAACATTTATTTTTTTCAAATTTAATATTTTGTGGCATCTATTTTTTTTA
>JAMZAV010012331.1:0-23088 GCA_024449915.1 Sweltsa coloradensis | reverse complement strand
ACTCCAGGACTCGTCGACTTATGGTCAGCTGGCTTGCTTGCCCTGTTATCGTACCGTTCTTAAGCTCGTTTCTCACCTTACACTGATTACATCTGCACATACACTGATTGAGACATCCTCCGTTCCCAAGGTTTACATCGGATAGATTTTATGAGTAGATCGCTAACACTTGGGGAGACAGAGGGCCATTCAATTCCGGATAGGAGTAGCTTACGCAGGGATAATCGCGACACACAGGTAGTAGTGAACACAAGTACTTTTGACTGAAAGTATATTGACTAAAAATCCACTGATCCACCAGTGTAATGCAGGGTGTCTTTGCCAACACCTTGTCGCTGATTTTGGAAGACAAGGAACCCCGATTCTGCCCTTGGAGTAAGCCAGGTAGTGGGTGTTCCGTACTTAATAGGGTTCAGGACACTTGAGTTAGGGAGCACAATGAGGTATGTCCCGGTCAAAGAGGAAGACAGTATCAACGCAAATAATCATATTTCATTAGTGATGGCTAGAGTTCACATTTAACAATACCTGGCAAATTCCCTATCTTTATCCAAAATTAAAGAAAAACACAATTAAACAGTACTTTACCATGTCTGTCGTGCGAAGATGCCCTCAACAGATACTTCTGACTCTTAACTAGCTTTTGTAATCTCTACCAATGAACTATGTGATGTGCCATGGTTCCTGTCACGGCCAGTTGCCTCCTGTAATAAGGCCGTTTAGGGGGGACTCGGCGATAGGTCTGTACCAACCTCTTACTAAACCGAACGTTGGTACAGCAACGTGACCCTACCTCATGGATGTTATCCCTATACCACCGTGGAAACGGGCCGTAGACAGACTCGTCTAGGACCGGGATTCCAGAAGGTATCTATGGTCCTGACCTGACAATTAGGCAGTCCCCAAAAATCCCAAAAGTTCTAGCTCTGTAGAATGGTCTGCTAATTAATGGCTCAGATGATCTGACTTCCGTCCGTCTCTCGTGTTACTTCAACCCGGTTCACATATTGCTGACGCGTTCCTCATCTGCCTGAATAAAGCTAAGGTGATTACTTTGTTATTTTGGAATCTGTGAATAATTCGATGACCACGAAAATACCTTGCTAACAAATAATTATGGTATTTTTAAACTTGTATTGTGCTTCTACTATGAAATTAAGTTCACGTTTTTTTAAAGTTTGCAATTATAATTCGTTCCGCATCCAAACGTGACCTTAACGTAAAATATAACTAAAAACATTCATATAATTGAGCCTTGAGATGCATCCGCTAAAGGAATGTCCAAAACACCTGACAGGGAAAGATGAAAAAGGAATAATATAACACACATAAAAATAACTATGAGAAGGAAGGGATCTTTGATCCTTCTTGGCGACACGCCGAGATCATACTGAATGTTTTCATAACTTATGCACGCGGTCAGGAGTCATTATTTCATAATTTTTAGCCAAGGTATAGCCACAAACAAGGGTAAAACAATATAAAATTAGTGTCATTTCAAAATGTTAAAAATTAAACTTTTCTAAATCTAACACGGTGGAGGAAAATAAGTTAAGTTAGTGAGTTGCCACTAAACTGCGAATAATAATGACGAAATGTAAGAATGAAATTAAGAATAAATATAACATCAACAATTAGGAAATACGTTTACATGATAACCAATAAAATAAATAGTGATATATATATAATATATTATCCGGTTCAACCGTCATAGTCGCCTACTATAATACCAAATTAAACATATATTATATTATATTATATATATATATATACAGATATATATGTGGTTAAGAATTAATATCGTGATGGATCGCGATGGAAGATGGACCTACACGAAGTGTATTCACGACGTAAGGGCTGTCCATTGTCTGGGTCTCTGAAGCTGGCATAGCAGGGTTTGATAACAGCTCTTGCGTCTATTAGCAGTCTGCAAAAATTAAAAAAATATATGTAAGTATTTCTTACTTTAAATGAGAAGATTGAAATGAAGTAGGGTTTGCATACAGTTTGATTCCTCTTGAGCAACACGCCGAGATCATTACTGGAATGTTTTCATTAGTATGCACGCGGTCATGAGTCATTATTTACATTAATTTGTAGGCCAAACACTACGTCTAACCACAAAAAAGGGTTTAGACAATATAAAATTATTGTCATCAAATGAAAAAACACGTCGGAGAACATTATACCTCATTACTGAATCGCGGAAATAAAAATAACTAATAATATGTATAGTGAAGAATAATCATATAGTGATGAATTGCCCAGGTCGCAGTGTAATAATGAAGCCCCGTGTGGCAAACTGCCTGCGGACGGTGTAACTGTCATGCGCAACCTGTGATGTTGCGGAGTCATATCTAAAGTTTTTCTCTTTGTGTCCTCTCCCTGGTACTGGTACCAGGGAACAAACACTACCAAAAAAGAAGTTACGTGTAAAATAAGCCGAGAACAGAGAAGAGGAGGTTACATGCAACGTTCTAGTCTACAAACAAACTGCCCCCCCCACACCTTGAATATATAAATATATTTTCAGTGTCGCACGACTCGGTTCACCAAATATACTTACTTTTTCCCACTGCGTGCAGCACCTGCTACAAAGATTTGCAAAACATATAGAAGGAGATGTGATACTAAGTACGCGAGCACCACAAATAATTTTGTGTGCATAATGGCCGCAGTACGCGAGGAAAAGTAATAAAAACCTATTCAATCGCTTATCTTATTAAATGCAAAACTATCCATTCTTCAAGTGAACCCAACCAAACAAAATCAACCGAGTGAAAAAAACAAAAACAAAAAAATTGTATTTTTTTCTTGGTTCCCAGTAATCTAGACGGAAAGGAAGTAGCCAATCAGGCTCTTCTTCTAGTTTATCTATTCTTTTGTCTCTCATTATATCTGCAAGTCACAGTTTTTCCGTCACAATTTTGTTCTTTTCGTTTCTCGTTTTTGAGAAAATATCATCCTTTTGGAAAGATGTGTTCTCTCTTATCGGTAAATAAATAAATAAATAAATAAAAACTAATAAATATATATAAATAAACTATATATATATATATATAACATAAATAAAATAAATGAATAAATGAATGAATGAATGAATGAATGAAGGAACGTACGGTATCAGTATAGTGGGCCATACAAATTCCAACTCGCAACCTTCTCTTGGGTTTGGCCAGTGTTAGGGGAGTTTATCTCCCCTGAAACTAAGAGCGAGCTCTGGGTCGTCGTCGGGGAACTCCATCTTCCCTTTGGACTACCTCCCGACGGCGACGTTACAAATGACAACACGGAGGATGACACAGACGGAGACGGGACCACGACGTGGGTAACCACTGGCCCTCCCATACGCTTGTGGCTGGTTTGACCAGCACAGGCCTGTCCACCCCTTGTCCCCCACGTTCATCCCTTACGTCCTCCCTTAGTCTCGATTAGCTAGTTGACACAAATATGGAGACGTAAGCAATATCCAATCAAATCATCAGTAATAGTGATTTCGCGATGTGGCATTTGCCAGTAGTACGTGTTCTTAGTTTCTCGCCTTGTTCTTTGGCGGGCAGTTCGCGCTAAAACAAAAAAAACCATTGGTGTCATTGCGGATGAATTGGTGCATGCATTACCAGGCGCACGCTCATACAACCACAACCGAAAAAAAGATATTAGTACGTACCTCCACCCGACGTTATGGTGTGCCGTGGCACGCCGACTTCATTCCAAGCGGAGTCTGTTCATGCGAATTCGCATCCGCGCTTGGGTTGTAAGCGACTACGGGCGCCGCCGCGTTCGCTGCTTTGTGCGGATGGCCTCGCCACAATATGGTGTCTCAGTGACTTCGTTGAGGTGGTTGTTTGGTCGGTACCCTTGTGCGCACCAATATGGGCATGGTTACGGGTGGTGATGCATGATGGTTGTCGTTAAGCCAATAATGTTGGTGCGTTTGCGTTGGTTTGTGCGTTCCGCTCTGACAGCCAACGCCGGTCCAGAGTGGGGCGATGTGGTTTTTGTCGGCGTGTCCGTGATGATACTAGCACATGGAAAATTTCACCTGTTACCAATTAGTTCCACTAAGGTCGACCATGTTGACGCTACAAAGTCGACGGTGAGTCTTCAAACAGATCTACATCTTGTTGATGTAACAGGGCACTCTGGCTCAAATCACTGCGTCGATTGTTTACTTTACAACAAAACGATAGAACAGAAAAATCAACGATGTGCTCATTGTTGACAACCTCCAGTCTTTATCTGTCTGATCCATTAAATCTATGGGTGTATTTATTACCTTAGTACCTTATTAGATAGTCTTAGCGTTGATCGTTCTCCTGTAAGATATGCCAAGGTTGTCTCTGCTGCCACCACCTTCTTTGGTGCCGGGATGATAAGGAAAAACCGGTTAAGGACTGAAAACAGGCCAAGACATTTGGTCTGGACACCCAATGAGGTGCGCACGGTCAAATGAGAAAGAAAAACAGTGTCGAAAAGTAATAGTTAATAGTTTTTGTTAGGGCGGAGCCTGAGAAGAAATGAATAAAATTGCACTGGACTTACCTGATATTCGTGGTGGGCTTAAAAAATGGTTTGTTGCAAGGTGAAAGGTCGGAAAGTCGCTAGATGGGTGTGACAGTAAGAAAGTGGCATGTTTGAAAAGTGTTTGCATATTCGGCCATACGCCTGTCTTGGATTTTCGTAGTTACGGTATAGATTTGTCGAAGCATAGATCGCCATGTTGGGTAGGTCCCCAAATACACGTTTGAAATACACAACTTTTGAAATACTGTTTATCGCAGCCCACGACGTGCATAGTCAGCATTGAATCGTTTATGGGTTACTGATGTTCTTGAATGTATTTTAAACCAATTTGAATTTATGTTCAGTCTGTTAAAGAACTCACTGGATTAAAATACAAAAAAGTTTGCTGATAGGTGGTCCCTTCTTTCCTAAATCCATCACTAAACGTTCACAAACAAGTGAGTTGGCCAAACACTGACTGTTGTAGGTAGTCCAACCCTTGGTCATACTGGTTGGTTGTAGTTTCGGAAATTTTAGTGTAAATCTTCGTTTGTGTTGTCTAACTGTTTCATTTCGTTTTTAGATTTTTACTTATTGTGTTGTGTTTTTTTCGTTTCGTGCATTTCGTGGCAAGAGCCGTTATTTACATCACGTTTTATTATCACAATCTGCGATTCAAGATTTTGATTTATCATCAGATTGTTGTCGTTCACTTGTTGTTCAAGGTGGGTGTTTAAATCAATAAGTTTTTTCATTTTTCGGTATTGCCGTTTATCAAATTATGTCTGTTTTTAATGGTTGCTTTGTTCTGATTTAGTGCCAGGTTTATGGATGTCACTTTTTCGTTAATGGTTTTTATTTCATCATGGTGTGCTTTTGCTGTAAAATATCCTTTTATTGCTTAGCGTAATCGGTTTTTAGCAAAGTTATATCGGTCTTTATAGCTCAGTAATATCGGTTTTCATCTCGGTGACAATTTGTTTTTATCCAAGTTACATTGGATTTAAACTCTGAAATGTTTGTTTTCATTTCCAAAATGTCGGTTTTGATATCTGAAATATCAGACTAGATTTTTACCGCATGTGATTCAAAGTCAGAACGTATTTGTGTCGCAAATGATTTCTGTGCTGTCGCTAATGACTTAATGATTCTATCATGCCGGCAGCCTCCCTCGTACCACTAGGCACGCTTCTACGAAGAGCCCCCAGTGGCACTCGCGCGGCTTGCACTGTTGAAGGTACTCAAAACTAAAATAAGCCATGGTTTCTGAAAGACTGGGGGACTGGGTTTTGATTGTGATCAATCCACCTACCCTCCGATATTACCACGAGATATAAGGAAATTTCACTTACGGAATGTTCATCTAGGCCATACTTCACGGCAGAAGTTCATATTTACGTAATTTATATCACAGAACTCTCACTTTGAGAAATCTACTGACATTTCTAAGTAATAACACACAGGCATAGGCACTGTGTAAATTTAAACTTTGTAACATGTCACATGACGCCTATGATGGCTGTCAGCAAGTATTTTGTAACCTATAAATGACATAATATTTACAATTATTTCACTCTTGTCCTTGAGAAATATAGGACATACCCTAGGTCACAAAAATGGTAATAGTACAATATAAAATTATTTATCTTCAAAATGTAAAAATTGGACTCTTAATAAATATACTCTTCTATAATATTCTATTCTAGGCTTACAAGCCTTTAATTGATAGCTGATAGATGTTGTATTGGCACGCTGGGCTATACCAAAATAGTTTTGCATTGTATCTATTAATAATTCCATCAAGTTGCCTTTACCTCCCAGCTTTTTCTCCTTTGCTGGCTTGCGTAGCGCAGTACCCAATCTCTTTTGATAAAGCCAAACCATTCCATTTTGTCCATCATAACTTCATTGCCATACAACTGAAGTATATGATTTTGAGTCACCATCCCCAAAGTACTTTTCATACTTCAGCCCTTGATTTTCTTCAGATATGGTGGAGGTGGCAGATCTAGTAGGTAATTTAGTTTTGTCCCTTTGCTGTGCCTACATTCAATCTGCTGCAAATTGTACACATAGTTGTGATTGATGTCAAAAGCTCACCCTGCCTTTGGGGATGAATATTGGTCTTCAATAATGAATGAACAGCTTGTACAATGTAAATAAAAACATAGGGCATTGCCCATAATCTTACTTGTATCCTCTGTCGCTCTGATACACTTCAGCTTCCCAGAACAGAAGTCGTTCACATTTACCAATAAATTTGTGTCAGGTAACATCATACCAGCCAAAGACTCATCACCTGTTAAAACGATGAACTTTTTGTAGCCAGTCTTTTCAGGGTTAATTTCATAGCCCATAATGCGACCGTCGACATTGTCATCAATCTTAGTGGAAGTAATCGTGATTCCAGAGGTCCTTGATCCAGATTGGACCAGGTAACTGCTCATGAACGTACCAAAAGACATTATCTCCAGTAGGCCTGGAACGTGAAAAAAATAATATACATATATTGCTGCACGATTGGCATCAGTGGGGGCGTAGCTCTCGCCCTGCTTAGACGTCTAAACATATTATAAATACACGTACGTTTCCAAGTTATTATAACAAGAAGAATAATAAATAGGACGCCCATTAAGGAGCCTCATTTCATTTCATTTCATTTCATTCTTTATTCACAGATTCGTACATAGTAAAAATATACCCTCTCCTGAGAGAGAGGGAGTGAATAACTAGCACAGTAATTATAATTAGAATATAAATAATATAAATAGTAATACAATAAAATATTTAAGAGAACAATTAATAAGAATAGATAAGATAAACATACGTTATGTGATGGACAAGAAAGATGATGGGACACAAAGCGGGTTAGTTTAATTCAATTTTTGCAACAAGGAATTCCTCTAAGGAATAAAAAGGGTTATGAATGAGAAAAGATTTAATTTTAATTCTAGATGATGTTGGAGTATCGTTTTTGATGGATTGTGGAAATTTATTGTAAATTTTACTACAGCGGTAGCTTGGACTGTTTGTAAATAGTGAATGGTTGAAAGTAGAAATGAATATATTAGAGTTAGTACGCGTTTTATGAGAGTGGTTTATTGCATTTGTTAAAAACAGTTCAGGATGAGAGTGTGCAAATGTGGAAGCTGACAAAATTAATTCGGATGACAATAATATAAATAGTAATACAATAAAATATTTAAGAGAACAATTAATAAGAATAGATAAGATAAACATACGTTATGTGATGGACAAGAAAGTCAATATAAAGAGAGAGAGTCAATATATAAAGATTAGTGAAATGTGTCTTACATGAATGTCGCCTTGATATGCCGGCGATTATTCTCACCGCCCTCTTTTGTATTATGAATATTCGTTTAGCATGACTTGAGATGCCCCAAAATAGAACTGCATATGAGATGATTGACTGAATGTATGAATGATATACCATGAGTAACGTAGAAGGGCTCACAAGAAGTTTTAGCCTTCGAAGCATGAAACAACCACTTATCAGACGCGGTGCCAATGTCTGGATATGTGGAAGCCAGTCAAGGGACTCACTCACAGTAAGCCCTAGAATTTTTGCAGTAGGTTGCCTTGCTATACTCTTACCATCCAGACGAATAAGGGGGCTCAAGGGGTATTGCAATGCATTAGTATGAAAATTTAAGAAAATTGTTCTTATCGTTTGGATAGCCAGTCTACTAGACTTACAGTATGATGATATTTGTGATACTTGAGAATTTGCAGCTGATGTTAGCAACATTGAATTTACATTATGGGGGGCTATGAGGAGGGAGTTGATGTCATCAGCATATAAGGTGAGGAAAGATTTTACAATATCCTGGAAATTTTCCATATTAAGAAGTTTGGGAAGACTGTTAATATATTATAAAAAATAGAGGGCCAAGTGTAGACCCTTGGGGGATACCACTAGTTATTGGAAGTGGGTCAGATATTGAAGGAATGTGTGATTTTGATGATATTATTTTCACCGTTTGTTTGCGGTTAGTGAGAAATGACGTTATCCAACTGTGTGCAGGGCCAATAATGCCTAAGGAATGTAGTGTTTTGAGGAGAATTCCATGATCGATTGTATCAAAAGCTTTGCTCATATCAAAAAAGAGCCCAATGGCTTGATCTCCTTTGCCTAAAGCAGAGTAAAGCGATGAGAGATATGAAAAAATAGCTGTCGTCGTAGATTTCCCAGAACGGAAGCCATGCTGACTGTCATCTAGAATGTGATATTTAGTGAGATAGGAGGTAAGTCGATTGTACATTACGAGTTCAAATTTTTTTGAAAACGATGAGAGTAACGAGCTTGGGCGATAGTTATCTAAAATATTCTTCTTTCCTTTTTTGTGTATAGGGACGATTGTTGATTGCTTCAAAATTGTGGGGAAAGTGCCAGTTTCGAACGACATGTTTATAATGTTGGATAGAGGCAATGCAATGAGTCTAATTGATTTCACTAGGATGGCACTAGGTATGCCATCATGTCCGCACGAGTACTTAGGAGCTACTTTCTTCATTAGTTTGCAAATTTCTGTAGGATTTGTGGGATTTGTTGGATATAAAAAGAATTATTTGATTGGTCTCAATATATCAGACACAATAGGAGTTTTTAAAAGAGGTATAGCACTAATTTCTTTAAAGAACACGTTGAATCTATTAGCAACCTCAATAGGCTTATCGATCCTTTTTCCCATCAACCGCAATTGCCATGTTTATAGGTGAAGTAGATGATGATGTCTCTGATCTGATAATGTTCCAGGATGCCCTAGATTTATTTGTGGAAGATAAAATAATGCTATCGTTAAATTTTCTTTTGGCTATTTTAATATTTCTAGAGTGAAGATTTTTTAAACGATTGTAATTGCCTTTATGAATATGGTCAAGTGGTTTTCTCTTACATAGAGCATGTAGGTTCCTGAGGTCGGCAGATGCTGAGCGAATCTCAGTTGTAATCCATTTCTTTGATTTTACTGGTTTAATAGTATTACATCTGGTAACTGGAAAGGCTTTGTTTAAGAGATACACATATTGTGAATGGAATGCATCAAAACACTCATTGACAGTATATATATTTGAGCAGCAACCCAGAGCTCATCGTGAAGGAGTTCAAGGAATTTTAAAGTATTTCTTTCATTAAATTTTCGTTTAAGAGTCCAGATTGGACCATTCCAGTTTATTGAAGATTCGAATTTAGTGCAAAATGGTCTGATAAACACGAGTCTACTAGTAAAGTTTCCCCTTGAAGGTGTCCTAAATTGAACGTGGTGAATATATTGTCTATGAGAGTAGAGGTGGTAGAGGTTATACGTGTTGGAGTGAATACTGACGCTATTAGACCAAATGAGTTTAGAATGTCTTGGTAAAGAATAGTATTACTTGATGGTTTAGGAAGATCAATATTAAAGTCACCGCAGACCACTAACTCTGCATTTGGATGAAGTTTGGTAACTCGGATAAGAGTTGCTTCTAGATTGTCAATAAATTGTGAGATGCTAGTAGAGGGTGGTCTATAAACCGAGAGGATGATCACTTCTATATTAACTCCTCTCCACAAGATTCCAGTACACTCAAACACTTTTTCAATGCAATTATCATGAATGCCTGGAATAAGGATAGTATGAAGCCATGATTTTGCAAATATTGCAACCCCACCAAATGGAGAGGTTCTACAGTAAATGTTGGAAGTACAGTACTGGGGAATTGAAAGTTTTATGGCTTCCGAGGCAGACAACCAGTGTTCCGAAATACAGAATATGTCTGGCGACTGAATATCAAGGAACACTTCTACTTCATCAACTTTATTTTTTATAGATCGAATGTTAAGGGACATTATGCTAGGGAGTGCCTTTTGTTATGGTACATGCTGAGTATTGATTAGGTCAGTTTTGGTTAGGTCAGTCTTTGGTAATTTAGGATTTTGAGATAGAATGTGTTGGTCTACGGAGGGAGTTATGGTGGTCTTGAGACCCTTTTGATTAATTGAAAATTTGAGGAAGGTATGATTTTATTTTTTGTTTTAGATAATCGGGACGGAATGGTTCTACGTGGTGGCATTATCTTTTTTGTTTTACGGGAAGTCAAAATAGGAGTAATTTGTTGTTTTGGATCTGCCTGAGGATTGTCTACATCCGGCTGGGCTGATGTGTTTGTCCAGTCTTCAGGCTGCACTGCCTTTTCGGGTAGATATCTAGGCTGGGAGGGCTGGTCTAAACCAGCAGCAGGGTCCTTGGCAACCAGGGGCTGAGTGTCTAACTGAAGCATCTTTGTAGAGTGGGATGGAAGCTTTAAGACAGATGATTCTGATACCTGGTCCATATCTTGATTTAGTAGCCTGGGTGTCATAGCAAATAGGACTGGATCTACTGGGTACGTTGTGCCTGCAGCGTTAGGATTGGCTGCAGACATGATGGTAGTCACATCGGGATTGGATAGAGACGATGTTGCGATAGGCCAGTTGGGCGACTCTTCTAGGCTTACAGAAGGTTCCTTGGTAGCCATCAGGATCACCGGAGAGATTTGACTTTGCAGGTGGATCGTGAGCTAGCATTGTTGATAGGAAGTTTTTCAGTGGTTTATTTTTCAGGTGTTGGATTTGCGGGTGGAAGAGCCGCCATGTAACTGTGGTGCAAATTTCCTCAATCATGTTGTGGATTTTGAGACTGCCCGAGTTGTTAGGTTGTAATCCGTCAATGGAGATGTCGGCGTCAGTTAACCACATGGTTGATTGGACGTATACTGCTCCAAGTTCTCGGCATGCCCATTTGATAGCCTCGTTGGCGTTGTCAATAATTTGATTAAAATATCGCATCTATAGAATATGCTAATGTATACGATAATTGCGTTGGGAAACGATTTTTGCTTTGTATGTATTAACTGGTACACCTGATCCAATATTCTGTTGGTCTCCATCTTATGAAGCAAATTCATACCACAGTGAAGAATCACTGTCGCAACTTTTGGATCGGGGACACGGTTGTAGATGGACTTATGAAGTTGGTGGAGTTGAACACCTGCATGAATTTCTTGTGTGTAGTGTCTTATTGGGTTTTGGCTTGAGGAATTTGCAACCAGCAAACATGGAATCACTTATTACTATGTTATTGGACTTTTTTAATGAGTTGATGAATGTTGGCTTGGACTCATATGGCCTAAGCACTTTCTGCTTGAGAGCGGTTAAAGTAAGGATGGGTATCGATGTGTTTGGTATTTGTGGGAATGTCCAAAAGGGGTTTAATGGGTGGTCTAGGCTTTGGAGTTCCTCAAAAGTCATGTCAGGCACCGTGGTTGGTTGATGGCCTTGAGATGTTGGCATGATTGTTGTTAATGGGAGGTCATTTGGCTGGGAGACTTCTTCCAGGTCAGTCCTGGCACCTGGATATGACATGGAGACTGGTGTAGGATCATCTTGGATATGTTCTATTGCTGAAGATGACTCGTATTGGATAAGCTCCGCCGCTGGAATGGACTCTTCTTGGACAGGAGTGGTCACTGGGGGCATAGACCGCGTTGGAGACGTAACAAAGGCCACTGGCGGGGGTGGGCCAAATAAGGTTTCCAACTCTATGATTATAGGGGTTGTGTGCTGCTTCGTGGCATACTTGATAGGCTTGGAGGTGACTGACTGCCTTGAATTCTACTGGTGTGGCCGTAGTAATACCCTCAGTGTTAGTGCCCAGGCTGGCCTCTGAAACTGAGATGTTGGAACACTGTTCGGGAATGGCTGACCCGGCTGTAGTTTGTGGTGCTGCTGACATCGTATGTGGGTTACTGGTAGAAATGGCGTCAGCATTCGATGATACATGAGGTGCTTGAATTACTGTGACGTCAGGCGTAGGTATATAGAGAGTTCGAGAGATTGCATACGTGTATATACTAGGATTTGGGTTTGTGTTTTCTTGAAGATGTTTTCAATCATTTTTTTGACTAATGGCCAGTGCATTCGATCGAGGCCACAGCCTATCCGTGGCATGGCTATAGTCGGAATGTGATAGAAGTTGCAAAACGCTCGCAATTGCCGTAGTGCATTCTGTAGGTCATGCACCTGTGGTTTGTGGTGAGATTGTACTTTAGTTATCATGTAGAATAACAGTCTCCCTTTTGAGTGAAGAGTTGCCACCTCACCAACCCTTTTATGCTGGTTTGCGAGTTCCTCGACTTGGCCGAATTTAGCTTTGATGCTTGCCGCAATCCCCCTGTGCATGCTTAGATCCGCCGCCATACAGTGGGCAAGAGGGATGGATTTGGGGGTTCGGAAAATGTTACCCTCCATTTCCACTACTGTGGGCCTGCGGCAGGGAGTAGTGCTTTTTGGGGCTGTTGGGAGAAGTGCCGGTACATGAGTCGGGCCTATGGCAATAATAGTGGGTGATTCAGGGTTCAAGTTATTGTTGCTGTAGTTGGGGGTGGAGCTGCTGGTAATTGGGGAAGGACTTATAGGCTCTGGTCGCCAGCTCAAGGCTGAGCAGATTTCAGAGACCATATTGTAAAGCGAATTGTGGCCTTGCTTGCTGGGGTGTAGGCCACCTTTCGATAGTTGACTAGGGAGAAGCCAGGAGTTCGTCTCGACATAGACAGCTTGCAAGGTGTTACAGCATCTTCTTATCTCCTTGTTGAATTGCACCACTATGTCGTCACATGCAATGTCAGTGCGGAATACAATGGATGTATACACGACAGTAGCTTGGGGGAATTTTTTTTGCAAGATCTTAATGAGATCGTAAATGTCATTATAGAATTGCGCAGTATCTTTTCGCATGATGGTGTTAGTTCCACAATGTAGAATGATCGTGGCAGCACTCGGGTCTTCTGGTCGGGATTCAAGCTGGGTTCTTAGTTGATAGGGTTGGATTCCAGGGTTGGTTTCGTATTGGCAGACTTCATTAGGTTTAGGTCTCATGAGACTGCAACCTACAAACATGGAGTCACTGATGACGATGCACCTAGTGGGAGTGGGGACAGCAATGTTCGTATTACTATTATTATGATTTGTACATCTGTTCTTGTTATTGACTGCTGAGTCGCATGGGCTAGGCCTAGGCCCGTTGTCTGCTGGGCCCTGTGTTGATGTTTGGCCTGTTATTATTGGAGCAGTAGGCCTAGACATGTTCTTGTATTTGACCGTGGACCTGTCAGATGGGCTAGGCCTAGGCCAGTTGCCTGTAGGGCCCTGTGTTGTTGGTTGGCCTGTAGTTATTGTTGTTGGAGCTGGAGCAGTAGGCCTGAGAAAATCATGGTTGAGGTTTGAAGGTATTGGGCCATTGTCACGGTCGGCATCGATAACAGTTTTTGATAGATGTGCTGGGGCAAGGCCTAATTGAGGCTGCTGGCTAATGAATTGGTGCTGGTGCTGACGGTGGTGTTCAGGCTCTATATGGGGGCCTGGGCCCAAGAACTCACCTGTAGTCCTAGGTGCAGTTCGGCTTAGGCCTAGGGGCAGGCCTACGCTGATCCTGGCTAATTGCTGATTTGTTTGGTCCAGCAGTGCCTTGAGGTGGCAAATCTGTTCCCTATCTCGTTTCACATCACAAAGTAGTATTTCTACGATCGTCCTGTTCGTCTCACAATCCGTACACATGATTGTGTTTTAAGGCTGTAGTCCTGAACGTGATTGTGTGATGCAGGCGTAGAACGAACACGTGGTGCGTGCGAGATCCCTTGTTCCGAAAGGTTCAAGCTGGCAAGGCAGATGGCACTTCCCTCCACTTCCAGTCCACTTCCCTAACAACCTAGCATTCTGCACCACATTTTCTGATAATTAAATCGTATTTGTTAAAAGATATACATAAATTTACACTTAAAATGACCGCACTAATATGTAGATTAATCTACAAATAAAACGGGCACTGATTCGCGAAGAAAAACACTTCAAAACTTTATAAATACATCAGCGATTTTGTAAACCGAACTGATATTTATAAACCTGTATTATAGACGTTTGGTTGGTTAATCCGAACGCCAACTCTATGGCTCCCTAGTTCCATGTCATGTCCGCATCTCAAACCCTTAACGCTGGGGCCACCAACCTTTCTCAAGGGCTGGATTTTGCGTAGGAATGAGTGGGGTGCACGAATATCACCACGACTAATGAATAAGGCTGCAACAGGTGAAAACTAACTATGTTTCATTAGTATTTTGATAGCATGTCCTTCATGTACTTCTCCATCTCAGCGTGAGTTGCAATGAGCGCCAATTTACCAGGGTAAAGAACCGAAAAAGTCTTTTCGACACCTTTCACATTATCTAGTGCAAGATCATACAGTTTAGAATCCGGAGAATTCTTCTTTCTTATATTACCCAAAAGTACTGTTTTGTCGTATACGACCCCACTTATCACAGTCATTCCCAGTTTAACCGCGGTTTCCGGGCTGTGAATGAGGAAGATAGCGTCCTCTGGAATTAACTGCTGTGATTTTAGCATGTTATGCTTAAGCATTTGTATATACACTTCATTGTAACGGTCCCACTTACCGCTAGAACGTGCAGTCTCTCGAAGTGGAGATAAAGTGACCTTATCTTCAGCCGTAACATAGTCGTCGATTTCAATCAAGCGTCCATATTTTCGCGCGAAATATGATTTCCCGTGTCCTATGGGCATAATAATTGATTGATAAGGCATGATTTACTATCGGAACTTCTTTACAGATTGTAAAGCCGCGGCGATTCTTGTTACCAGAGTATCCTCTTCCACTTCACTCTTCGTCTTTTGGGATGGTTTTCTTCTTTGCCTGTTTTGGGCAAGAGACGTGGATGGATCAGAAGAGGGGAAATTTCGTCTATCTGTACGCGATCGATATCTGTCGCGGCTTAAAGAAAAAGCGCTAAAGACAGAGTCAACGGTTTCAAGTCCTTCTCCTTCGTCTTCAGAGATATAAGGTAGTGAGTTTTGCGCCAATTGATCCTGAAGGTCAGGATATCTTTGGCAGGCAAGTCCGCCGCACAGATTAATGTGCGCAACGTTAAGAGTGGTGATTCCCAAAATGGCAGTCGCACTAGTCGCTCTGATTCTAATTGTGGTGTCTCGGGCACTATAAGCCATGACCTTGAGTTTTCCCACAATGTGCGTAGTTTCCCTTTCGTACCATATTGGCTCGTTCAATATTTTCAATTCCTTTTCCTATTTTTTTTTAATGGAACTGTCGCTGAGTGTCCTAGTTTAGAAACGATTTGTTTCATTTGTGTTTCTGTACCGATTGCCTTATCAATATCCGAATGCGTGTCATTAGTTATAATAGTGATGATGGTTGCTGACGTTGGTACCACAAATGAGGGCACACGCGTTTTGTGCATCGATTTTGGTTTGTGACTTGGAAGTATGAAATCTCTTCCAAAAGCTACACAATTAGGGTGTACGGTATATCAATGGAATCTGTCCCCTTAAGCTGTACCTGGGCAAGAGACGTGGATGGATCAGAAGAGGGGAAATTTCGTCTATCTGTACGCGATCGATATCTGTCGCGGCTTAAAGAAAAAGCGCTAAAGACAGAGTCAACGGTTTCAAGTTTAAATTAAATAATTAAAATAATTAATTAAAATTAAAATAATTAAACGTTTTTTCAATACCAAAAATACAGCCAACTTTCAGACAATGCTAAGTACTGAAAATTGGCAGTCGCTGTCCCTTCCTGGAAATGTGGACGAACTCCTCTCAAGATTCCATTCCACATTCCTATGTCATTTTAACAAATCATTTCCGCTAAAAAGTTGTCCTCTTACTAAACCTAAAGTCAACCCCTGGATCTCGCACGATCTGCGATGTGAAGCCCAGACCTTGAGATCCCTCCATTCTAAACTGAAGTCTTCGAACAACCCAATACATAAAGAACAATATCGTGACTTAAAAAAGTCCCATGCTAAAAATATACGTCAAGCTAAACTTCACTATAATGACTCCAAAATCTCTGAATCTAGGAACACCTCAAAAGCAATTTGGTCCATGATCAAATCACAGACCACTGCCTCTAAACCCAAATGCGACCTCACGCTAACCATTAATGGTGAAGTTATATCAGATGCATCTTCTCAATGCGAACTTTTTAATAAATTCTTCATCAACTCATGTAATATTGGTAAAACCAATGTGCCAATCAATACTCCCCTCCCTCGTAAACCCTTGCCACCTCCGTTAGGCCATACCATCTTTCTCTATCCTACCACTCCTCTTGAAGTAGCTATGGTAATTAGGAAATTTGGTTCCAAACACTCATATGGACTAGATGAAGTGCCAGGCTCTCTTCTATCCAAGTGTACGGACTTTCTCTCTGGCCCACTAGCCTACATTATCAACCGATCCTTCTCTGAAGGCATTTTCCCCTCCAAGCTAAAGGCAGCAAAAATTATACCTATTTATAAACACAAAGGTAAAAAATCCGAAATGACAAACTATCGTCCCATCTCCCTCCTTTCATCTTTTTCCAAAATATTTGAATATATCATGCATGATCGTCTAATATCATTTCTAAATCACCACAACATTATCTCCCCTAGTCAACACGGTTTCTTGAAAAACAAATCCACCACCAGTGCAATCTACAGTTTTCTGTCCCCCCTCTATTCTGCTCTCGACAAAGGCGACCAAGCTGTAGGATTGTTCTACGACATGACCAAGGCTTTCGACACCATTGATCACAAAATTCTTCTCGACAAACTACATACTTACGGTATCCGTGGGGTAGCTCTTGATTGGATTTCCTCGTTTTTGTCTGGCCGTACCCAAGTAGTGGAACTCCAAACATCTAATAGTCAATCCGTCACCACAACCCGCTCTAAACCTCTGCCAATAGTCTGCGGGGTTCCCCAGGGATCAATTTTGGGACCATTAGCCTATATCCTTTATGTCAACGACCAGTCCGCCTACTTAAAAGAGGGCACTCTCACCCAATATGCTGATGACTCCAGCCAACTGCTGACACTACCCAAACTCCAACCCATTCAGGACCTTCCCCCTTAATAAACAATCAAGTTACGTTAATGTCATCATACTGCCTCGGCAAACAACTCACATCTCACGCTCTAAAACTGTTTATCTATACTTTCACACCCCTTATAAGATCCCTACTGCCAGTCCCCTGTTCGTCTTGACTCTGATACTATCCCCCGCGCTCACACAGTCAAAGTCCTAGGCCTTGCACTAACTGATAATCTAGACTGGTCCATCCATGTAAACCACGTTGCCAGCAAAATATTATCTGGCTGCTACTCAATCAGAAAGCTCAAACAAATAGTTCACCCCACATCCTATTGCTAGTTTACTTTGCACACATTCACTCTCACTTATCATATGGTCTGCTATTTTGGGGAGCTTCCCCCATGCGAACAGAATATTCATTCTCCAAAAGAGAGCGGTTCGTATTATAGCTGGTGTCTCCAGAAGACACTCATGTAGAGAACTTTTCAAGGAACTTGGTATTCTTACTCTAGCATGTACCCTTATCCAATCAGCCGCATTATTCGTTCACACCAACCGTAACCTCTTCCATCTAAATGCTTCTGTGCACTCCCATAACACTAGAGCCAACCTTCACATACACAGGCCCTCCCACAATCTGCGCCTCTTTGCACAAGGCCCTGAATATCTATCTTCCACCCTCTACAATAAGCTCCCTGACCACATCAAAACCTCTCCCACCCTGTCTTCCTTTAAACATAAGTTGAAATCATATCTTACAGCAAACAGCTTTTACTCCATCAATGACTACCTCTCAATGTAAATATTTGCAGTTAATTCATTTTTTCATTATAATATTTACAAATTATCTAGAGTATAACCACAAACAAGCACTGTAATTTAAAATTTTCAATGTTCCCTTAGCCGAATTGATGTAACAAACTTCTATATATAATATATATGTGCTTACACGCTTCCTTGGATTGTGCAGGTATATAAGACACATTCTGCTGTACATCCTCCAATTGCTGTTTTCTGTGCCATCAGCAATTCTCATCACAATATCACATCAATATTGCTTTATATCCAATTTTTCTTTATTCTATATGAATTCTTAATCTAGTAGGGCATATTTTGCATCTACTCTACTTTACCATAAACACTTATCAATCAATCAATCATCATATATATACTAGACACATTCTCCTGTACATCATTGCTGTTTTCTGTGCCATCAGCAATTATTATCACAATATCACATCAAAAATTGCTTTATATCCAACTTTTCTTTATTATATATGAGTTCTTAATCTATAGTAGCGCATGCTATTGTTTTGCATCTACTCTACTTTAACATAAACACTGTGTTTATCATTATTAATCATTAATGAATCATCATATATACATATATCAATATTATCAACCATCATACATATCAATATCAATATCCATATCAATTATCAATTATGCTTTATATTCAACTATTCTTTCTTCTAACACTGTGTATATCATTATAATTACTATCACTTTATTATTAATTATTAATTATAGACTATTCACTTTCTCTGCAAAGAGTTATACTTGTACACTGTACTAGTCTAAGTGAATAAAAATATCTATCTATCTATCTATCTTCTCCTTCGTCTTCAGAGATATAAGGTAGTGAGTTTTGCGCCAATTGATCCTGAAGGTCAGGATATCTTTGGCAGGCAAGTCCGCCGCACAGATTAATGTGCGCAACGTTAAGAGTGGTGATTCCCAAAATGGCAGTCGCACTAGTCGCTCTGATTCTAATTGTGGTGTCTCGGGCACTATAAGCCATGACCTTGAGTTTTCCCACAATGTGCGTAGTTTCCCTTTCGTACCATATTGGCTCGTTCAATATTTTCAATTCGTTTTCCTATTTTTTTTAATGGAACTGTCGCTGAGTGTCCTAGTTTAGAAACGTTTTGTTTCATTTGTATTTCTGTACCGATTGCCTTATCAATATCCGAATGCGTGTCATTAGTTATAATAGTGATGATGGTTGCTGACGTTGGTACCACAAATGAGGGCACACGCGTTTTGTGCATCGATTTTGGTGTGTGACTTGGAAGTATGAAATCTCTTGCAAAAGCTACACAATTAGGGTGTACGGTATATCAATGGAATCTGTCCCCTTAAAGGAATCGTCTTGGTTTGCAAACAAGCTCCCTCAGAAGGTGCCTTGATTCAATTCAAGAACAACATAAAAGATTTCAGGTCGCTGGGACTTATGGAACTCAAATAATCACGGTTTTACTAAAGCCCTGCGTAGCGCGTAGACATCCTATGGTGACGTCACTGCAGGGCTACCTGCTAGGCTGGCTCTAGCCGAGGATGAGCGAGGCGCTCAAGCTCGCTGCATCTCGGCTGGCAGGCTGGAGGAGCACTTTGGAATGTTGTGTTTTTTTAGTCTGAATGCCTGGTAAAACCAAGATGACAATTCTTTGTTGTATGTGTTTACAAAGAGGGGTGAGAAGGGGTGAAGCTTTTAATTTATTTTCGTATGTTGAAAAGGATTTTTGTGGAGACTTGCACAAAATTCTACGAAATCAATTATTAAAGAATTTGTATTTCTTGCCTTGTGAAAAAAGAGTCAGTTCGTGTTGGTTGGTCAGTCTGAAAAGGTCTTTGCTCTCATTTGTGACAGTTCCATACTTTTTGGCTTTTTGCTTAGATTATGTTATTTTTATACTAGCTTGTGCGACAACAGTTTTCAACATATGGCTGGGATTGTGCCTTACAGTTTCGAACCTAAATATACAATAGCAGAAAAACAAGAAATTAATCAACAACAAATAGCGATCGCAAATCGATTGGAGTGTTTAAAGGGTAGATCGGGTAATGCTAATTGGTGCAAGTGTGGGCAGTGTGAACCTATGAACCGTGACGTTGAATCAATTTGTTGTAGTGAGTCGGAAATTATAAATAACATTCGTCAACACATCGAGTGCATTACGGCCCACAGTGCGTTCCACAGTGTCGTTCTAAACGTTCACTCATTGAATACAGCTAGATATATTTGCATACTCCACTGCAAATCTGCAGACAAAAGAAAGCGTCTAGAAAATAAGTGTAATCGGTTATGGCGTCATTTCGCGTATAAACAATTTGTGCACTGGATGAACTCTTGGATGCCACTGGGTAAACACCGAAGATTTGTGGTTCCATCTTGCGTTGTGACTGCGATAAGAGCTGAATTTCCCGAGCTATCCGGCACTTATGTAGGATTTCAAGAGGCTGATTCCCAGGGTGCAGTGGCCGAGTACTTTGATTAGGTAAATCAAACACATCATCAACTAGATTCCAAGGATCTTTCAAATCACTTTTAACCACCGAACACAATATGCAAAATTGGGGTGAGATAGTTTGTTAAGACAAAAATTTGAATTAAAATTATAATTGTCGATAAACAGCATGAAAAGGATTTAAACATAGATTTTAATCCATTAAAAAGTCCAATCTACACTGACCGAGGATTGAACAGGAGACCCAGTCAGGTTGTGATTTTAAATTTGTGAATACATATTTAATTTTAGTTATGTTCCGATAAAATTGACATTTTAAACAAAAATGACTACTTTTGGAACTGGAAGCTATAATATTATGAGAATACAAAGAATTAAATCTGACTTCATAGGACTAGTGTTATCGATGGCTAATTTTTTTTGCTAGTCACGTTTTTGTTTTATGTGTTTCCAATTGTAGCAAAAATAGAGTAGGCCTAATACAAATTAACAATAACAACGTTGCGTATGATTTTTTTTATTTTTATTTAAAAAAAATTAAAAAATCATGATTTTATTTGATTTAAATCAGATTTTTTCGATTTTCTTCGATTTAAATCAGATTTTATTGATTTAAATCAACAAAATCAGTGATATAAAACTTATCATGTTGATGAGCGGATCAAATTGCTTTCACAAACGTTTCAGAAAATATAATTCGAAAATTATTTTAAGGAAAACTTTGCCTAAATCAGTTAGAACTATTGTGTTTGTTCCTCAAAATGAAGAAAAATTCCATTTGATTTAAATCAATGATTTTTATTAAATAAATCAATGATTTAAATCAAAAAACACCCTGAATAACAACGAATGAGAAACGAAATAAATAACAGACAAAAGTAAAACAGCTGTATACACACACTTTCGTGGTCATCCAAATTAAACTTACAATGTTGATTTTGGTAACACGCCCTCTTGCGTAGTAAGCAGTCAGTCTACATGGGGGAGAAACCTCGAGTAACGAGGTCTTTGTTCGACTTCGGCAAGTGTTGGTCTCGGAACTGGTGCGATGTTTTCTGGAATTTCAGTATCATACTTTTTGTTTGGAAGATAATCTTCCAATTTCATGATTTTTGAAACGAGGTTGTCTCTCCATGCCGTAGATTTTGATGCATATTTTTTTATAACGATCCATTCTTTTCGAGATTTTGAAAATTTCAACGATTTGCCAACACATTCTCTTCCAATGTTAGCATTGTGATCTAACACAGCGAGAATGCCTCGTAAAACCATTCCGTCGTAGGGAAAGTGCACTCTCTTCGGTAAATATCTGAGCCTTTCATTATGATATGACTCCAGTGCACCTGAGAAAAACAATACCAGTACGATAACATATTAATTCATTCATTTATGATTTAAAAAATCATGATTTATTTGATTTAAATAAACTTCTTGATATAAACCAGATTTTTTTATTTAAATCAGATTTGTATTGATTTAAATAAACAAAATCAGTGTTTCAAAATATGTCAAGTTGATGTGCGGATCAAATTACTTTCACAAACGTTTCAGAAAATATAATGAAAAAATTATTTTAATGAAAACTTGCCTAAATCAGTTAGAACTCTTGTGTTTGTTGCTCAAAATAAAGTATAAGTGCATTTGATTTAAATTTAAGATTTTTATTAAATAAATAATTTGATTTAAATCTGATTGATTTAAATAAAAAACTCTGTTTATGACCAAACGAAATTTAATACAATTAAATAATAATATTAATAGGAAATCTGTGTTTTCACTTCATAGTTTCGTTCCGCATTTATTTGATTAGAAAGAATATGATTTTATCGCCATACGCAACACAGCAAACGAGCCCCTAAACTTTATCAATAGTAGAACTTTCGAAACGTGAATCTATCCCAACAAAAAGAATACAGATGCTTTTCAACATAACCAATGTGTACATATATTATTTTTAGTTACCTGTATGGCAGTAGTTACTCGTATGTCTCAAGTCTTTGAGAAATACTTTGTCGAGCACCACTTTACTGAGCGCCTGATGGTCACTTGTCCCCTCCATTATCCATTTGTTGTCTTCAATTGTTTGTTTTGACAGCTCTCCATGTTCACATGAATATAGCATATTTTCATGTTCCCACTCATGGATGTTTGAAATATGTTTTAAAACACTAGTGAATTTATTTATTAGTGTTTGTGGATCCCCTCCACATGATTTAGATGCCCACCACAGGTGATTAGTAATGCTGTCAAACCACTGTGACAGCTTTGGTGAACACTTTCCACAGACTTTAGATGTTTCCCTAAACTTTTCGCCATGTGCCACACATCAAATTCGTGTTTGATACTGGGGAAATCTTCTCTATAGAGGCACCCTTTTTTTCCTCTGTGCCGGATCTGATAGGGAAAAATCCA